>JANIIA010008257.1:0-13908 GCA_027478495.1 Erythroxylum alaternifolium | reverse complement strand
GGCTGTGTTCGTTTTCTATTGATTTGATTTTAGTTTACTGTTGCATTTTTTGTTTTATTTATTTTTGTTCAATTCAACCCTCTCCTTTTCTATTCTAGCACTTTAGAAATAAGCTTGACCAGTCTCTGTGGGATCGACTCTGCTCATCACTATTTACAAATCTTTTAGAGTAGGTAATTTATTTTTGGTGGTTTCGACACCCATCATTAACATATTCCTCTTTAAAGACAATGTTTCTCACCTTATCTCCCCTCCCAAACTCAACATCCTCAGGGAATCGGGCATTTCCTGTCTCAAAAATTGACTTTGTAATGGAATCATAAAATTTGTAACTCGTGGACCTTTCAAAGTATCCAATAAAATAGCAATTAACGGTTCCAGATTCTAGTTTCTTTTCATTTAGCCTATATGGCCTTGCCTCAGTTGGACAACCCCAAATGTGGAAGTGTTTCAAATTGCGCCTTTTACTCGTCTAAAGTTCATAAAGGGTTTTGATAGTTGATTTAGTTGGAACTCTATTGAGTATGTAAGCTGCCGTCTTTAATTCTTCTCCCAAAAGAAATTCTAGTAAAGTTTAATGACTAATCATACTTCTTACCATATCCTTCAGTGTTCTATTTCACCTTTCAGCAACATCCTTCATGCTAAGACATCTTAGCATAATGTACTATGGGACAATACTGCACTCTTCAAGGAACTTAGAAAACGGTCCTAGACATTGTTCACCTGATCTGTCATATCTACTGCAGTATAACACTTTAAGGAACTTAGAAAACGGTCCTAGACATTGTTCACCTGATCTGTCATATCTAGTATAGTATTCACCACCACAGTCAAATTTGACACTTTTTATTTTTTGTTGAGTTGATTCTCAACCTTAACCTTATCGTTTTAAAACACATCTAGAGACTGGGACTCCTCATGAATGAGATACAGGTAGCCATAACAAGAGTAATTATCTATAAACGTAATAAAATATTGTTGACCATTCCAAGAAGCTATAGGGAATGATCCATAAATGTCTGTATCTATGAGTTCTAAGATGTCTATAGCCCCTATTGGCACCTGATTTCCTTAGGTTTGTTTATTTCTTTTTAATATAATTAATACAAATTTCAAAGTCTACATAATCAAAGGAATCAAGAATTCTATCATACACAACACGTTCAATTCTTTGTTTAGAGATATGCCCTAAACGCTAGTCCCATAATGAAGCAGAATTCTCGTTGGTTAATTTTCTCATTATACATCTACATATATATACATATTTTCATTATATGAGGCAACTGTATTGAGCAAATATAAGTTATCAACAAATGATAAAGAACTGGTACCAACAAGCATTAATTCTTGAAAAAGACTAAATTGACCATTTCCAAATGAACAAGAGTGACCAAAATTATCCAATGCAAAAATAGAAATTAAATTTCGTCTAAATGACAGTACAACATAAGTCTCATTCAAATCCAAATAATAATCAGTCTTTAATAATAACCTAAAAGTTCTAATAGCCTCAACTTCTATCATTTTACCATCACCCATATAGATGTATCTTTCACCATCAATTGGCTTTCCGCAGCTCAGGCAACCCTACATTGACACACTTATATAAGTAGTAGCACCAGAATCTAGCCCCCAAGTGTGTATAGGTACCAAATTTAAATTAATCTCAGACCAAACTAAATTGAGAAATGTACCTTTCTTTTCACGCCATATGTGATATTTGGTATAATCCTTTTTCTTGTGTCCATCGTTTTTATAGAAACAACAGGTAGAAGCCTCATCTTGATGCTTCTGTTGTTTCTTTTTTGATACGACACTTGCAATTTCCTTACCCTTCTTTCTTTTCAAGTTCTTGTCCTTTGAGGTGGTTGCTAAATGAGCACTCTCTGTCTTTTGTTGCTTTATCCTTTCCTCTTCTTACATACAATGAGAAATGACCTCATTTAGAGTCCAAGTCTCCTTTTAATAATTGTAGCTAACTTTAAACTATCTCGATTGTGCCAGAAGAGATATCAAAACTAAGTGCACAAGCAAGTCCTCAAACAGCTCTAACTTTGGTGACTTTAGTTTCGAAGCAAGATGAGACATCTCTGAGATGTATTCCCTTATGTTTCCTTTTCCCTTATACCTCATTAAAATGAGATTTGCCAAAATCATACTTGTTTTAGCCTTTTCGTTTTTGGCAAACTTCTTTTCAATTTCCTCGAGGTAATCTTTGGCAGTAGTTACCCTTTCGAACACAATGCCCTTGAAGATTTCCAGAATAACACACTTTATGATTATAAGACTCATGCGATTTGAATGTTTCCACCTTTCCATGTCCCTCTTATCATTAGAGGAATTGTTAGTTGTAAGATCGGTAGGTCTTTTAGTCCTTAATACAAGGTTTAGATACATGATACCGAGAACAATCATATCATTCTCTTTTAAAGTTTGTGTCATTAAACATAGGAATGGAATTGATAGCCTATAATATACAATTAATTTATATTTATATGTGCCCACATGTTGGATTAAATCCAACAATAAATCCAACAATGTCTTCTTGTTTTCGATCACCAGATACATGTCGTCTTGATTTATAGTCTCCAAATTTTGAAGTTTGGGAGGAATTGACATAATATTTTTAGTAATCAGATATTAGTTTGTAAGTTTTGGGAGAAGAAACTATGTTTCAACTTGATTTTTAATTATCGTATTTCAAAGTTAAAAGTTTGGGAGAGACTGAACATGAAGTTTAAGTTACCAAGTTTCACATCAATCTGCTTTGTGTCAGTCACAAGCATAGGTTTTACATCCATTTGTGCTTTCTAAAATCATCAATCACACCATTTGTACCATCATATCGTTTGTTGGATAGTTGCCTTATATTTTTCACATATATGGACATAAAGGAAATTGTGAAGCATATTATTATTGTACTTGATGGGATTAATTTTGCATAGTAGCTTAACGTAAGCTACCACATTATATCATTTATTGAGTCCTCCATAAAGCAATGAGAAAATCATGAAGACTTCTAGGAACAAATAAAAGAACAGATTTGCAAAAATCATTAAATTCTAACGTGATTCTGTATCATATATGAGCCAATAATCAATTGAAAATTTGGTCATTTCAAAATTATGAATGAAGATTTGGATATGTCTGCCAAATTATATTCCATTTTTAATGTTGCTTAGGGAAGTTGCATCACTTAAAACAAGAAGTTAGACATAAAATGTTCTCTTCCTTTTTTCTTTCTAAGTCTCTTCTTCCACTTCTTTATTTATTAATCCCTGTATTGATTTATTTCTTGATTTTGTTGACTCACCAATCATGTTTAAGTCTCTCTCTATTATAAGGTCAATGAAAAAAGGCCATATGTTCCACGTTAAGATCTAACCCTATTGAAGGATTTAAGTTCCATTAAACCATCTTAATCGTCACCATTGCTAAACTCCTTTTTATTTAGACTTTATGTTGTAAGTCTTTCCCAACTTAAATATCATTATGTTAACTTAACTATCACTCCCCTTTATTACCTAAAGTCTATAAAGAAGCTAATCCTACTCCTTTGTGGCGATTAGCCATGAAAGAAGAATTATAAGCCTTAGAGAAAATGCAAACCTATCAAGACTTTACTTGGCTGTAAATGGATCCATAATATCAAGAACAAGGTAGCTAGTATTGTAGAACATTATAAATCTCAATTTGTTATTAAAAGATTCAATCAAGAGTATAATATTGACAATAAGGGGATATTTATTATAGGGCCCACCTCATTTTAATTCATAGTCTCATAGCTATAACTACCACAAAAAATGATAACTATTTAAATGGATGTTAAGAATACATCTCTTAGTGGTGACGCTTTTAAATAAATGTATATATGGCCACCTCTAGGATGTGTTCATCCTCTAGATGTCATCAGTCATCTTAAAAAGGTTAGTTATAGCCTCAAAAAGCCCTGGAACTTAGTTTATCAAACTTAGCTATTATATTCACCATCTTGGATTTATTTATAGTCCACATGACAATGCCTTGTTTGTTCAACACACAGATAGAGGCTATATGCTCGTATTACTCTATGTGGATGATATAACCATTATTTACAAGGATTTGGGTGGGATTATAGAATTGAAAAAGTATCTCTTCATCCACTTTAAGATGAAATATTTAAGGCATCTAATTTATTTCCTTACTTAAATGAAGTATGCTACTGATCTCATATCTTGTGAAGGGACAAGAGATGGTAAAACTAGTTCCACTCTTATTAGCAATGATGATCATCTTAACCAATAGATGAAGAACCTCTAGATTATCCTATATTATATTGATAATTAATGGGTTTTTTAGAACAAATTATAATTACCCGCTATTATAGCCTATGCATTTCACATTGTGGGTCAATTTATGACAATTTCACGAACCACTCACTATTTTGTAATTCTTCACATTATGTGTTATATTAAAGACACCCTATTTTATGGTATCTAATTTTGATTATCCTCATTTTTAGAGTTCCACCACATACTTTAATGTTAATTGGACTAGAGATCTTATTGATTGATATTTTATAGTTGGATTTTATTTCTTTCTTAGTGTCATATGGAAAAACAAAAAATAAACAATTGCAATGTGTTAAAAATTTAAAGATAAATATCTATCACTTATTAACAATACTTCTAAACTCATATGGTTAATTAGTTATTACAAGATATTATAATTAAACATTCGTTGCCTACTATCATCTATTATGATAGTTGTTAGACCCTAAGTCTTAATATCATAATTGGGCAGGCACTGGCAAGCCTTGACTAATGTTTGACACTTCGGACAACAAAATAAGGCAAAGACTTACAAGTAGGAAAGGAAAAGGGGTAATGTCAGGCATTGGAATGCATTAGTGCACATTGGCAGGAATCTTTGAAAAGATGTGAGATTCAAATATAAGACCAAAAGAAGGCTTGAAATGGACATCGAGTGGAAGGTTAGCTAGATCACACATATGATGATGACATGTAAGAGTTCCAAGGTAATTTAACAAGTTATAACAAACTTGGTGCAAATTTTGGTAAAGTTTGGAACCTTATAAGAGTTAATTTGGCTGAGATTGGGTTCTTGGTAGATTAAGGACTTAGTGTATGCTCAAATGAAAGGACCATGGCTAATGGACTTGACACGAGGAAGCATTGGACGGATCAATATGCTATGATAGGCTTTAGCTTGGATAACTCATCATCAATGGATAAAGATGAGGAGATCTTAGATGATGTGGCGGATAAGATTATAGAAGATAAACATCATCTCTAATAGATAGAGACTGCGTGAGAGGATCAGATGAAGATAGTGGAGATCTTTGTGGATATGGATAAATCATTCCTAGATAGATGTAATCTTTTATCTTGTTAGTAGGGATGGCAATCTTGCCCAAATGGCTCGGCCCAGGTTGGAAGGGCCACATCCTGACAAAACGTTATAGTTTTGTCAAGGGCGACATCATTTTCTAAATTTTTTTTAAAATGATAGAAGGGGTCGGACTAGCCTTCCTATAACCATTCCTATTTGTTAGTTGTGAGATAGATAATTTTTATCAGATAGAATCCAAATTGGATGGGGATGTCCTCTTATTGGTTAGTGTGATGTAATTTGATAAAGATAAGATAGGATAAGATGTGATCTTAAATAGTTGAGTTCTATTAAGATTCTAACTTGGCCATCCAGAGGTGCCTATAAATAGCTTTGAGCCTTACTCCTTTCAGTGTCAGAGAGTGTGAGACATAGAGATTGAGAGAGCATCATTTGTATACTTTAAGGGAAGTAATAAAGGTTGGCATTTTGTTGTATCTCTTTCGTGTTTATTGTTGCCATTGATATTTAGTCATCTCGTAGTTTTCTTGTAAGAATATGAGAGTTAAACACTGCGAGGGTCGTGAGGCATTCAAGAACAAGTTTAGTTAGTTGACAATCACGTGAGAAGGCTAAATCTTGATTAAACAGATCTAAATGAGATTATCGTGCAAAGGAGTAGGCGTGACTTGTAGTATAAGCCTGGTGCCTAGAAGACCTTTGTAACAATAACCATAGTGCCACTCAAATTGCTCATAATAACATACTTTATGAAAACACAAAATATATTGAGAATTATTATCATGTTATTTATCAACATATCTAGAAAGGAACCATCTTTCTTGTATTTGTATCATCATATAACTAGACAGTTGACATCATCACTAAAGCTCAACTACTAACTCAGTACAATGAACTAGTTAACAAACTCAAGTTACCATTATTTTCCCCATCTTCAGTTTGGATCCTCTCGACAAAAGCAAAAATGCTACGGAAAAAATCAATCAATTAGAAGAATCATAGATTCTAAATATATGATGCTCACATCATATGAAACCAAAAAAAGAGTAATTTATATTGCACATGATAGAACACTTTAGCAATGTCTAGTTAGGAGATTATTAAACTTGTAAAATTATCAAAACATGATAGTTAGGATTAAGATGTTTGATATTGTTGTTAGGATGTTATATAATGTTCGACTATACTAAAATTTAAAGAAACATATGATCTCTTATGCACTTTATATATAAATGATTTCAGATATAAAACCAAAGGTGACAATATTAAGATCGTTAAAGGTATGATGACTATAATGAAAAGGTTAAAACTAATAGGAAACATCTATAGATCGTTAATGAGTATAGTTGAAGTTAAGATACATTATTGTAGTAGAGTTAAAGGAAGATAGTACTACAATATGAAATATATGGCTGGGTTATTTTAGTAAGCAACAGATGCATTAACTTCATTAAAGGAGCTTATTAAAATATGTAAAACAATATAAGTTGGGTGTATGTAAGTTTTATGTGCTTGGAAAATAGTAGTGAAATTTAAGACAAGTGATCATAAATTTGAGGAAAATTTAGATTGTGTGCAATTAATGTATGTGATCTGATTAGAGAGTTAACATTGGGTGGTATTAGTATTTTATTACCTTCATAAGTGATTTTTCAAAAAAGTTTGAGTGTACTTCATAAAGTAGAAATTTAAGTTTGTTGCAAATTTTAAGGTAAAGAAGGATGAGGTAGAGAACTAGGTGGGCATCAAAATTAAATACTTAAGATTAGATATCAATACTAAGTATATAGACACACAGTCCGAGAAAGTTTATGAGGAGCGTGGAATTCAAAGACATCATACAATTTGTAAAAGAATTACAATATAATGGCATTTCAGATGATAAACATATTTATAACTAAATGAGTCAAGTGTGTGAGGTTAAATACGACTCCTATAATTTTTATAATGAATTAGTTGGTATAGTATGTTATCTAATTGATAGATAACCACATTTCACCAAATGGGATAGTGATAAAGGAAGTATGGACAGTGAATAAGGTAAATTTTTTAGGTGTGAAGATCTTTAGTTATCCCACTTATATACTGATTTCTGGTGACGAGAGTCTAAGTATGATCTAAAGTCAAAGTAATTTATCTTCATTAGCTACCCCAAAATGATGAAGTGATACAAGTTTTAGGACTTAACATTAAAGAAGACTACAATTAATAGGATATAATTTTTAATGAATAATATATATTGAAGCAAACATATAAAGAGGATGTGTTAGAGTTAATAGGGAGTAGTATAAGCTCAAAGGTGGATGAGTGAAACTAAAATAGTCAAAAAAACAGAAGTTACAGAGGTTAGAAATTCTAGTTTAAGACATAGAAGAACTATGTCAAGTTAAGAGTATCATTATAGTATACTCATAGATAGAGAAAGACACACTATATACCATAAAATAAATATGATTAGGAAGACTTGATATCCTTTGCAGTCATCAATGATATTAGATTCAACTAACTTCAAGAAGCTATACAAAGCTAGGAGAAGGATATTTGAATAGGAGTTACAATATAAGAAGCCTTTGCATTAGAACTAGACATAAGAGCTTGTATAGCTCCCTAAAGGGAAGAGGAATATAGGGGGTGCAAGTGTGTATATAAGTAGAAATAAATAATATCAAAAAAAGGGAAAATTTTAATGCTCGAATAGTAATAAAAAATATGCACAAAATAAAGGGATTCATTATGATGAAATTTATTCTGTAGTCATCAAACACACTTTTATTAGAATAGTGATGGTGTTAGTAGCTAGTTTGGATATGAACTTAAAGTAGAAGGACACAAAAACAACTTTTCTTCATATCAACTTATAGGAGAAAATTTACATGGAGTAGTTCGAAGGGTTAACAAACTTAAAAAGAAGTGTCTAGTATGTAGATTAAGGAAGTCACTTTATATCTTGAAGTAGTCTCCATGACAATGGTATAGAAGGTTCAATTGCTATATAATTCTAATCGGCTACAAAATATACGAGTATAATTGTTACGTGTACATCAAGAGCTTTGATAATGGTCCATTCATCTTGTTTCTAATTTATATGGATGATATGTTAATTTCTTCAAAGAATAATTATAATGTGAAGAAAGTAAAGACATTGTTGGAAAAGGAGTTTAAGATGAAGGTTCTAGGTGTTCCTATGAAAATACTAAGAATGCAAAATTAGAGGGATATGGCTCTAAAAAATTGTGATTCTATCAATTCAACTATATTAAGAAGTATTAAACATAAATGAAATGAGCAAAGTTAAACCAATGAGTACTCTATTTGCAAATCATTTAAGATTTCCATATGTCAATGCCTAAAATTAGATGAAAAGGTTAAAGATACGCTTAAGGTACCATATATATTGCTACAGTATGTTTAATATATTGAATCACCTTACTATTCCATTATATTTGGTTTTTTAATAAAGTTAATTATTAATACTATCAAAGGAAAAATTAACATTAGAAGGAATATATTTTGTTATCATTAAATCAAGTGTTTGGTCTAATAATCTCCTTTTTTTCAATTATGACAAAATATTTGGTGACATAAAAAAATAACATTAAATAAACACCATATATGTCAAAGAAGTATATAATGCATACTTACTCCTTAATTCGTCATTTTATAATCAAGTTTTAAAATCACCACTCCCTAATCTTTCTATTAAAATTAAAAAGGGTATCACATGGGAAAATGAGAAAAGTGAATGTATATCATCTCTCTTCCCTTTTTTAAAAATTGATCATATACGAAAAGTTCTCATCAAGGCATTCTTAAAATTAAAGAGAAATTTTTATAATGCTCATATACCAATTTCAAATATCAATATATCTTTCTCTCCTTAAGTGCATATAATAATTTTTTCTTTTAAACGTATATGTGGAGTCAAAATGCTTAAATGGATAATATGAAGCTAAGTGGTTACCTTCTTTTTTGTCCCACCAATGGTTACTTCATATATTTCCTCACTTCGTTCAACAATTAGCATTTTCAATACTCATTTCCTTGCTTGGCTCATCTAAAGAGCCTTGGTGATTTTTCTTTTGAAATCAATTGTTAGGGATATCATAGTTGTTCCTCATTTAATACCAATTAAGGTGATATCAATTATTGATATTCTTTTTATGCCACTTAATATTAACCTATGAGACAAAATAACTAATATATTCGAGGTACTCATACAAACTTGGGTCCTTTGAGTTTATTTATCAAGTATTTCTTAAAAATAATTCCTATTTCTATGTTAATAGTGACCATGAGAATAAAATCTCACATGAAAAGCTTTGAATTTATATCTATCATGTGATTAAGAACTATAAGAACGTGAAAAAAATGAACTTTTAGGTCTTCTTTGGATGTATTGGTAAATAAGAACTCTCTTTTAGATATATGGAGGTAAGAAGCTTTTCTTATATGATAGTCAGGACTAAAAATGAATTAGTACAAAACACATTTTTATTGATGAAATTGTGTCCTATATTAATTGTAAGCACGTGCCTTTTGCTTGTATGGTGGCTTATGATAATTATGAACTTGTCTCATACTATGTTGATGATAAACAGGTTGATATCAATGAGAAATTGCATGCTCTCTTTATGTGGCTTTTCATGAATTTATGCCTATATTGTCTTGAACTCGATATCCTCTAGGTTTATAATGTGAACCATACATAAATATATGAAAATTCTCCTTTTTTATAATATAGAGGATGATGGATAAGCATGTAATTTTTTAACATATTTAGAAGATGCAATATGGTTATTTATTGATTTAGGTAGAGGTCATCATGTAAAAGCTTACCCCTCACAAAAATTATATTAGCATTAGGCAATGCTCTTTTATAAGTGTACCTAATCTCATTAAGTGTATTTAATCTCATCCCTACCAATTAAACTCTTTTGGGCTCCAAAAAATACATTTTAACTTTTCACTCAATTAGATAATGATGCTTCAAGGACATTGATCTCATTTTCTATCTCATTCTTATATGAAAAACTATGCTTATTATTAATAACAACAAATTCAATATTATTATCATATCATGCATTTTGCATTTCAATTTATTAGTTTCAATCATGCATTTATGATATCAAAATGGGTAGTTGATGCTAACCAAACCAGAAACCAGGAAGGCAACTGGACTCTTTTCATCAGATATGAGATTTCTACAAGACATCAACGTGAAAATATTAGTTGTAGAAGAAAAATTCTTCATATTGTACCAAAGTGTTGTGGCCATCACTTTACATAAAGCCCAAAAACCAAGGTAAAATGAAATTTGCAAAATCCTTGATCTACTGACCAATTTGCATTGAATTTAGTCTAATACTACTGAGAAAAGTGAGTGAAGAAAAATCAGAGCCTAATAATTTATTAATTGTATGGCTTCTCAATCATTTTAAGTTTATGACTTATGGAGTTCCAAGCTAGTAGTTATAAATTTGATTATATAATAACGTCATTTTCTTCTTCCAATTTGCAAATAATAGATAATCCTCCATGTTTGACATGAAAAGTTCTCTTCTTCCTAATTTCTTTGAAGGGAAATATAAGAAGACTCATGATGAATTACCCTGGGAAAACCAAATTGTTTTGAGGCATTATCCATCCTAATGAAAATCCAATTTTATTGCTAGATCAAAAAATTAAAGGGGCAATTGTTGGCGACGTTGATAATTTGAGATCACAAATGGCTCCTACAACCTGTTTAGCTGAAATATCTCTTCCAATAACCTTAAAAGTCAAAGTTTGTTTAACGATGCTGAAAAGAATTAAGGGAGGACAATAACTTTGGAAGTCAAAATATTATTTGGTAGTGTATGGATTAGTTTCCAAAAGCTGATCTATAAACAAATTAATATATTATTATATAACAAATAACCATAAATATAATGTTGTATAATGCATGCTACTTCCCAATGTTCAATATATTAAGAGGATATAATCTAACTAGAATGGCAATGTTTATATTGATGTACTAATAACAAATTTAAATTAGATATCTAGTTTTCCCATAAATAATATACCTCCTCCTCAATTTAATACTGAAATTCATATAGACATTTGTGGACTTATTTCTTCTGAAACTACTATTGTGGATAGAGTTCTAACTTATAAATCCCCATTGAATCATCTCCAATCAATATAATATCATTTTTATAAGCAATCATAAAGATAAGTCACTAGAACCATATTTAGAATTTAATTTTGAGATAAGAAATTGGTTTGTTTTTAAATGTAAACTTCACGTCCTCTATAGTATTATTCCATTGAAATACTTGGCATGCTCAAGGAAATTTTTTCTACATCAAAAATCAGTAAAACTTATTTTAACCAAAAATTAATTTGCAATAAGAATACATCACATTGAACTAATTAAATAAAGATTCCAACTGAATTAAATCTTACTACTATTCTTAATCATTACAGAATTTCAACAGTAAATGCATCACCATTGAGCTTTAGATTTTCTAAATTAAGATTGACCCTATGAAGAACCTTACCAGTGCCCTCTTTAAGCAAGTTCAAAACCTGCAATAGGAATATGCCTAAACATAAGGTCTCACTTGAAGGTAATTGTAGTTTAGATTTATTTTGCAATAAATATGGTGAAGGAAAAATGACCTGATTATTATTTAGGACTTTGGAAAACATATAAATCAAGTTCTCCCCTAGTTGTTCAACTTTTGTATCAATGAGCACCAAAAATGGACATATAGGTGTATTGACAACAATTTTGATGGCTAATACAACGAAAGTATATAATCAAGGATGTAGAAGTTCTTCAGGAACTAGTGAGGCCTAAATTTCAAGCCTTGATATGATTATGATGCAACAAATGCATCTTGAGCTTGAAAATGTGAATCATATTTACAACAAATGCATCTTGAGACTTAAAAATGTGAATCATATTTACACCGATACTAATTAAGGAAACTAAAACCAAAATGAGATGAAATAAATACTCAATCTCAGTAATTCTTCTAAAGATGATCTTGGCAAGTGTCTTAGCAACTAATGGAAATCCACCACATTGTTGTCAAATTTCATCCTTGATTGCATTCAAAGTTGGACGGTTTATCATATATTTCACCTCAATAAAGTCCTAAAAAATCTTTCATAATTTGATTCATATAGAGGTGAAACATAAAGTAAGTTCTCCTCACCCACAGTCATCCTTGCTACCTCCTTTAACTAACTAATCATAATGACCATACCACCATAATTCTTGGGCGATCTTTATAAGGAATGGCCCCTAATACTTCCCAGGTCTTCAACTTCTTCCTTACCAACTTCATTTTTGTGAAAATTTTTCCTTAAAAGCTTCTAAACATATTAAATATGTCCAGCTTTAAAGACCAAGTCTTTAGAATAATTGTTTCTATTTTTTATTGTCTTTTAGGAATCCATATATTGAGTTATGGGTCCTAATATTTTGCTTATTCTTGCTCAGTTTTTTCTATGTTTTTCTCAATTTTTAGTTACAAACTTTTGTATTTAAGCAAGCTTGATAGATGAAATCATATTAATAAGTTCTCTGTCCATTCTTTGTTAATATTTGTTCTTTCTTTATTTCCTTCAAAGTGGTATCAGAGCTCTCTTCTTGAGGGGCCTGTGACTAACATTTTTTCTATGGATTCAAAATATCCTTTGACTGCACTTGCACCACTTGTCTTCAATGGTAAAGGCTATCACATCTGGGCTGTTAGGATAGAGGCAAGTAACACCCACATACCCCCTGGAAGGAAACATGGATGCCACACGAAACAATACAAACAATCCAAAGCATTCTAAATCTTCCTTAAAACCAATTCAGGCAAACATACATTATAATCCATTAAGCAATATTGTATAAACAAAACATCTCAAACATAGAGTATTATTCCTAAAACATGCCATCCAACAAAAGTCAAGCTGTATAAGGTTAATACAATCCATTGAACAAAACATAAATTTACAAAATGTCTCTTTACATTGAAATACAACTTAAACTGAAAACAAAGATACCTCTTTTCAAAAAAACAAAAAACAAAAACACATGTTTCGTTGGCAACAACGATTGTCTTTGTCCCAATCTTTAAACTCTTTTATCTGAACCTACACAGCAGAAAAACCACCGTGCTAAGCATAAAGCTTAGTGGGAAATAACTAAACCATGCATAAACTAAAGATGTGACACGCACATATACTAAATCAATTTATACCATATTCAATCATTTAAGAATCAGAACAGATTGTACAGATGACAGAACTGAATATCAAAATAGGGTATAAACCCTTCAGATCAGAACATAAAATGAACCAGAACAGACTTTGTTTACATCAAAACTAATCATGTATCAAAATACAAAACAAATTACACTGCTAATCCGTTAAACGAAAGTGGGTAACGGGACATAAACAGAAAATACCATGATTGCTATCATAAAATAGGAGAGACTTATGTCTCGACACCAAAGTGTCCAAATCAGGAGAGACTTAAGTCTCAGACACCTAAATGTCTATATCAGGAGACAC
>JANIIA010008236.1:0-13909 GCA_027478495.1 Erythroxylum alaternifolium | reverse complement strand
GTGGAGTTCGATAGTTGTTTCACGTAGCACTCCATTATCTTAGGTTATGTGTCGGAATGACCCACGGGCGTTCCGGTGCGTACTCTAGGGTAATGGGGGGGTTACATAAGTTCTGGCAGTGCTACTGGTAGGACTGAGGTGCAAAGCACCCAGCCGCAGTCTCAGGCTTGAGTATATGCTATGACCAAACAGGAGGCTCAAGATTCTCCAGATGTTGTTGCAGGTGTGCTATTTATATTTACTTCTGAGGCTTTTGCCTTGCTAGATCCTGGATCTACGTATTCCTTTATCACACCACATATAGCATTTAGGTTGCATTGTCATAGGGAGTTATTGAGTTATGAATTAGAGGTTAGTACACCAATAGTTAGTACTACCTTAGTAGGAGAAGTCTTCAAGAGGTTTCTGGTTCGAATTGATTAGGCATACTTGATTCTATTATAATTAAGAGAAATTGATATTATTCTAGGCATGGATTAGCTCACTGCTCATAAAGCTATTATGAACTATTATACTAAGGATGTGATATTAGAATCTCCTAATCAGCCAAGAGCAGTATTTAGAGGCATTAGTCAAGCAGTGTCAACTAGGTTGATCTCATTTATGAGTCCCTTGAGGTTGATACAAGGAGGATGTGAGGCTTATTTGGTCCATGTCATTGATATCCAAACTGAGCAGAATGTGCAGGACATTCCTGTAGTTAAGGAATTCCTATATGTGTTTCCCATTGAACTATTTGGCTTAACTCCAGATCGAAAAAGAGAGTTCACAATTGATTTGGTTCCAAGTGATGCTCCTATATCCATTCCTCCATATAGGATGGCACCTGTGGAGCTGAAGGAGTTGAAGGCTTAATTGCAAGAGTTGTTGGAAAAAGGGTTCATTAGACCCAGTGTATCACCCTGGGCAACTCCAGTGTTATTCGTGAAGAAGAGAGATGGAATGTTGAGGCTGTGGATTGATTATAGGCAACTAATCAAGTAATAGTGAAGAAAAAGTGCCCGTTGCCTAGAATCGATGATTTTCTTGATCAGTTCTAGGAAGCTCAGGTGTTCACTAAGTTGGACTGAAGGTTTGGGTACTATCAGTTGAAGACAGCAGAGGCTAATGAAACAAAAGTGCTTTCAGGAGCAGATATGGGCATTATGAGTTCTTAGTAATGCCGTTTGGGTTGACTAATGCCTAAGTTGCATTTATGGCATTAATGAATAATGTGTTTCAGCCTTACCTAGATCATTTTGTAATTGTGTTTATTGATGACATCTTAGTGTACTCAAAGCGTAGAGAAGAGCATGCTAGGCACTTGAGAGTAATCCTACAGATTATGAGGGAGAAATAGTTATATGCCAAATTTAGTAAATGTGAGTTTTGACTGAGTCAAGTAGTGTTTTTAGGCCATAGAGTGTGAATGGACAAGGTATTTAAGTGGATCTAAAGAAGATAGAGGCAGTAATGAAATGGGAGGCTTAGAAGAATGTATCAGAAATCCAAAGTTTCCAAGGATTAGCCAGATATTACCGGAGGTTTATCAATAGATTCTCATTGATGTCATCCCCTCTTACTAAACTTTTGAGGAAGAATGTAGTTTTCAGATGGTATGATGATTGTCAAAGAAGTTTTGAGGAACTGAAGCATCAGTTGACTATAGCACCAATGTTGACTATTCCATCGGGAACTGGTGGCTATGTAGTATACAGTGAGGCTTCACATCAAGGATTGGGATGTGTGTTGATGCAGTATGGCAAAGTGATAGCCTATGCATCGAGACAATTAAGGTCTCACGAGATTACTATCCGGTACATAACTTAGAGCTTGCAGCAATGGTCTTTGCTCTAAAGATATGGAGACATTACTTGTATGGGGAGACTTTTCAAATTTATACTAATTATAAAAGCTTGATGTACTTATTAAGTCAAAAGGAGATGAACATGAGACAGAGGAGATGGATCAAGTTATTAAAAGATTATGACCGTACGATTGAGTATCACCCTAGAAAAGCTAATGTGGTGGTATATATAATGAGTAGGAAGTCAAATACAGTGTAGCTCAGGTTCAATTATCAAGGTTACCGAGCTTGATTCAATTGAGATCTTTGAATGTGAACTTAATCTAGGATAGAATGAGGCATTGATAGCTACATTAAAGTTGAGACCGATGTTAAATGACAGGATTAGAAGGGTTCAGTGTAAAGATCCTGAAATGGAAAAGCTAATTGAGAAGATTAAGGCAAATCTAGATCCTAAGTTTAAGTTGAGGGATGAAACACTGTAGTTGATAATCTGAGGAGAGAAATTCTAGAGGAGTCACATGTAGCGGCTTATGCTATGCATCCTGGTATCACCAAGATGTATAACACATTAAAGTAGCATTTCTGGTGGCTAGGGATGAAGAAGCAAGTAGCTGATTATGTAGCTAAGTGTTTTACATGTCAGCAAATTAAGGCTGAACATCAGGCTCTAATTGGGAAGCTTTATTCGTTACTTATTCTGGAGTGGAAATGGGAACGAATCATAATGGATTTCATTATAGGAATGCCTAAAACTCCCAAACAAAATAATGCTCTATAGGTTATAATGGATCGATTAACGAAGTCAGTACATTTCTTACCAGTGAGAGAGAGTACTTCACTAGATCAGTTGGCTCAGAAGCATGTAGATAAAGTAGTTAGACTGCATGGGATTTCGATGTCCATTGTTTTAGATAGGGATCCCAGATTTACTTCGAGGCCCTGCAAGAATCTGCAATCTACTATGGGTACCAAGTTAAACTTCAGTACTGCATTTCATCCTCAAATGGATAGATAAAGTGAAAGGACGATCAAGATCATTGAGGATATGCTCAGAGCATATGTATTGGAATTTCAAGGATCATGGGATCAATATATAGCTCTGATCGAGCTTGCATATAACAACCATTATCGCACCGTAAGAGGCATTGTATGGGAGAAAATGTAGAACGCATCTGTATTAGGATGAAGAGGGTCTGAGAATGGTAAAAGGTCTAGAGTTGATACAAGATACTGTGGATAAGGTGAAACTGAGCCGAAGTAGAATTAAAACAGCTCAAGATAGACAAAAAAGCTATATGGAATAGCACAGAAGAGATATGGAATACAATGTGGGAGACCAAGTATTTCTGAGAGTCTTGCCTTAGTAAGGGGTGTTCAGATTTGACAAGAAGTGTAAGTTGAGCCCTAGGTACATTGGTCCTTATGAGATCCTTGAAAGGATAGGAGCGTTGGTGTATAGATTAGCCTTACTGAGGGAGATATCACAGATACACAATGTATTCTTTGTGAGTATGCTCAGGAGGTATCAGTCGGATCCAATGCATGTATTACCGGCTCAAGAGATTGAAGTTGCTATAAACCTAATTTACTTGAAGGATCTGATCAAGATATTAGGATATCAAGTGAGACAGTTAAGGAACCGAGAAATTCCATTGGTGAAAGTTCTATGGAAGAATCACTTAAGTGAGGAAGAAATTTAGGAAATGAAGGAGCACATGAGAAATCATTACCCCCACTTCTTCTAATAATCAGGTAAGAATTTCAAGGATGAAATTTCTTCAGGAGGGGAGAGTTATAATATGGAGCATAAGAGATTACTGAGAAGTTAGAAAGTGCATTTCATGCTCATGCATTATATGACATACATACATACGCGAATATCAATTTTTGCACACATTAAATGAAGTAAATCACTTGTTAATATAGAAATCACGTATAATATGCAAAATACACAAGAAGGGGGGTTAAATTGTGTTAAATTGTCTAAGATATGAATCTTTAAAATCTTCTTGATTTTCTTAACAAATTCAGATGATTACAAGTTTAAACAATGCACTTAATTTGATGAGTAATGCAATAGTGGAAATTAGTATCTATTCTTCTAACAATAAGAAAATTAAAAAGGTAAGAGTTAGAGAATATGACACTGCGATTTATACCGGTTCACCCTTAACCTTAGACTATGTCCAGTCCTCAGAATTCGTCTGCGATTTCACTATCTCCTTCAATGTTACAATTATTATTTCTATACTTACAGAGCCTCTTCAGGTCTCTTTCACAAAGTATTCTTTATTTTCTTCCTTAGCCTCTTCAGGCTCTAGCCTTCCTTTCTTTTGAAAAGATATTGTTTAAGCTTTCAAACTCATATTACAGATGTATTTCCTCTCTTTGTTTCTCTCTTTTCTTTCTCTTAGAATATTTTTCAGAATATAAGCACTTGAGCACAGAATTTCTCTAAATGTTTTTTTTACATTCAAAATTCTTATTGAAGTCTACGACTAGAACAAATATTTATAACCTAAATCTCCAACGGTCTTCTTGAGAAATCTGCTTGTCAAGTCTTCTAAAGTCTATTATTAGTTGAGTCCTGTAACCAACTCCAACTAACTGAAGTTCTAGCACATTCTTCAATTACATCAACTTTTTTAGATTCGTATGCTTCGTCTGATGTCTTGGACTTTATCACTTCATCTGATCCATCTTATTCAGCTTTTACTTAAGTATCGTCTTGATTTGATGATTTGTGCCACTTATATTTATTTGAGAACTTAACAAATTCGTCAAAACAGTTCACACACTTCTATTATTATTATTATTTGACTTTGACCAAAATCAATAAAAGAAGTAAAGTCTTATTAACTTAACATTAAATTGATTGTACATACATTCATTGACATTTTTTGGATATAATTGATATGGAAATGTGAATTCTACTATAAATTGTGGCTTATTTGTCTTGAAAATAGAATTTGTGTGTATAAGTATTGATTTAGGATTTTTGGTGAAATTTAGGAAATTATTGGAAATTTCGAGAATTTTGGACTAAGAAAAATGCCAAGTGGCAAGACAAGTGATAAATGGAAGTAGAATTAAGAATTAATTGGTAGTGGAAATTTTTCTTAAAAGACATTTAGATTTAATGACATATGTCATTGAAATTTGGAGATAGTTAGGCTAGAAATTGGAGTTGATTGGACTAGTTAATGAAAGGGCCTAATCCAAACCAATAGAGATAGGACATGTGGCAAGTGACATGTGTCACTTGCCAAGCCATGTCTTTTAATCCCACGATTCTTTGCCATTAAAAGACCCAATTGTTATATTTTTATCTTGCTTTTTGGTCTTCTCTTGGTAGCTTCCTTCTCCATCTCTTCTCTTATTTTCTTTGTCTCCCACGACACATATTCACGACCATCCATGTGAGCCTTACTTTCACCCTTCCTTACTACCATCATTTCATTGTCTCTTTCATTTTTCACTAAAGACCCAACCTTCCACCTTTGAACGGTGATGTATGTGGGTTGTCAAATGAGCCAGCGTTTTCATGGTGTTCTTGAAAAGCTTGAAGATTTTGAAGCTAAATCAAGTAAGTTGTGTTTTAATCTTTATGGGTAATGTTAAATAAAGCATTTAGGGGGTAATTTAATATTTATGATTATGTTCATGAATGGGGATTTTTGTGTTAAATGGGTGGTAGAATATTAAAAAGATCATGTTTTAATTTTTGGTGAGTTGATGTTATGTATGAGTCATCTTAGTAAGAAACAAATTTGTTCATAAATTGTGAGTTTTGAGATAAAAGAAAGGGGTATACTTTGGTGTCTTGAATTAAGATTGCTTTTAAATGATAGCTAGAAATGGAATGAAGATACAAATGAAATAGAAATGTGCAAAAAATTTGATGATGAAAGAGCATAGGTAAATGTTTTACTTTTGGGTGTTATAATCAATCATGAGTTTTTAATTGTGGTTAAATGTCATTGAGCTGAAATGGATTCATAAATGAAGAGGTTATGAATTAGAGATGATGCTTTTAATAAAGGATTGCTTGATTCCTATAAATGTGATGTTGTGGGTAAAAGATAGATTGCATGAATGATGAAAAGAAAATAGTTGTGATTGATAAAACAAATGTACTGGAATTTAAGTTTAATACAACCAAATGGGTATGTGAATTAGTAGTTAATGATGTTGTGTTAAAGATGGTGAATTCTGGAAATTTTGGTTTGAGTTGGTGTTTGAATGTAGGTAGAATTCAGATGAAGGAGAGGGAAAATTTTGCTGGGCACGATCGTGGCCCTCACCCTATGATTATGACCCAACAAACAAGGTTTTTGTCACAATCGTGAATTTTCCCCATGAACTTGGTGGGGACAGAAAAAGTTTCTATCATGATTGTGGCAGGAGCACCACGATCATGGCTTAGCCAGAAAAAAATTTCTATCACGTTTGTAGCCAGCCTAAACATTTCTGTCACGATCATTATAGGGACATTATGATCGTGGCCAGACCTATAGGGAAAGAGAGTTGTCTTTTGAGTAAGTTATGAATGAATCAATGCTATGGGGTTTCAATATGAGATATTTAGGCTTGAATAGTATCTTAAGTAAACCTAGCTGATGATGAATGAGGTGATTACAGTGAGTAAAGAGTATTAAAGATTATAGATTGATTAAAAAGGTGTTGTCAATTGTTTTTAAGATGTGCATTAAGGTAATATACTCGAGAATTGTCGTTGAACGTTGATCACAAGGTTACACACGCTAAGTTTTACCATTTATAACCTTGGTAAATTTCATAAGCACATGGGTTGTTTGTGTAGTACCTCAGGTATTGATCTCACAAGGAAGCCTAATCTAGTCCTAAAATCTAAGGTCGTACTAAAATTGTAATAATTCAAATTAAGTAAACTAAAGCAAAAATTAAATCAATCAACAATTAATTCAAGAATTCAGTTTCAGAATTCTAAATAAGAAACAAATCACAAAAACTAATCCAAACCCTACCTAGAAATTACTGAGTGAGAGAAAGGAGATTTTGATCCGAAATTAACGAAAAACTAATTAATTGTGAAATTATCGACTTAGTAGGTCTAGATAGTCCTAGGGTGAATTACTCTCTCTCGAGTTATAATTTTTAACCCTAATTGATAATCGCTAATTTAAATTAAGGAAATTGCAATCTCTTGATTCACAATTGGGCCAAAACCTAAATTAGTTCTAAAATTATCAACAACCTATCGAGAACTTATGCTCGATCTCTAGTTACACGATTCTAACAGTTTGATTTAATCCTTTATCTATCAATTCACCTAACTCTCGTTAGCCCAAATTGATTATTTTTACTTAGCTCACCCTTTCAGTCTATTGCCAAGTTATTAAGAACAAGAATTAAATCACAAATAAATCAATAAAAAACCCAATCCATCACAGTTTTATAAATGTAAAAATTCAAGATCCAAAGGTAAGTATAAACACAACTCAACATTCAACACAATATATTCTCGACACCTGTTTCAATTCTATACATAAATAAAAATGAAATAAATGGAAAATATGTCAAGAATGGAGTCGAGGAGGCAGTGACAGTAGGAAACCACCTGTTTTGGGAGTACATTGTGTTATGCTCTTCTTTGTGTCTCTCTTCCTTTGTCTCTTTCCTCAATCGTTCGATTTCTCTCGAAGCTTTTTTTTCAAAATTGGATGATGTGATTGCTCTCTTTTTTAGACTCTCCAAGTTGTTGCCTCTGACTTGTAATGTTCTTTTTATACTTTTGAGGCTCTAGGTCAAAGTCGAGGTCGAAATGGTCCAAAAAATCTTACGAAACTTTAGTTTTCCTATCAGTCTAACGTAAGTCATGATCGTGGCCAGTGCGTTAACCTTTCTGTCACGATCGTGGCCGAAAATGTATGATTGTGGCTTGACTTGGAGGCTTTCTGTCACGATCATGCCCCTTATGCACGATCATGGCCTGGCTGCTGCTGGCTCGTCCTTCTTTGTCACGATCATGGCCTGCTATGTACGATCATGGACTATGTCTTTGGCTTAAAACTCTTCGAATCTTCTCTGTTCTTCACTGTTTATCCTAAAACACTAACAAACACATCACGGTACCTCGAAAAGATAACATCTAAGCTCAAAGACTCAATTTAACCTATAAAAACACTTAAACAAACTAACATAATTAAACCCTAAATGCACATACAAGATGCAAATTCACACTAAATAAATAACAAATTCAACCCTAAAACATCATGTAGTTTCACAACTATCAATAACCCCACACTTAAACTTTTGCTTGTCCTCAAGCAAATAAAACAATAACACATAACACATAACACATAATGCAATAATGAGGCATGGCTTTGACTTTATGAAATAAATTTAATATAGAACATAATCATTCAATTATGTCAAATCATTAACATGCAAATTATGCATCTAAGGGCTTTGAACTAAATATACAACTTAATCGAGGCCTAAGTGTTAACTTATTTACCCTTTTCAATTGTAAAAACACATTAATAATTTTTCGGTCCCTCAGACTCTATAACTGTTCCTTAATATATTTGCATGAAAATTCAAGTTTATCACAAGTTCGGTAGGTTTTTATTTTAAAAACTTTTTCTTTTTCTCTTTTATTTATTTATTTATTTATTTAAAACCCGGGCTTAGTCTTTTACTCGGAGGCAAACATTTGTGATCAATGTCAATCCGGTTACTCAACTAAGTCATTTTATTAAACAACTTGGTTGAAACATCATTAAAGTCTTTTTATGCAAAGTCACACATTTGTGATGCGTGTTGATCTAGTCACTCAGCTAATATCATGTTTTCAACTGGCTACTAGCTCTATTCATAATCCGATGGTCAAAAAAATAGTGATTTATTAAACAAAAAAATTTATTACCTACCTTGTTGCTTTGAGCAATTCGCTTTCATGAAAAAATACTAGTTAAGCTACTTAAACTAAAAGAACTAAAATTATAAATGAATATGACAACCTAGAGGGTGCTAAATTTACAATAAGTCCTAATTAGGCTACATATTTATCAAAAGGACCCTAGTTCACTAATTTCATAGGCTAATGACTGTTCACAACCTAATAGACTATGTCCAAAATTAAATGAATTTCACTCAACCTAAGCCATTGACACATTCACATACCTCACACAATGTAACCTAATACTATCATACAATATGCAAAATCACATTCAAAATCAAAACACACAGTCGCTCCCCACACTTGAACAACACATTATCCTCAACATGGAAGGGAGCACGCACGAACACATAAATGAAAGGTAAAGAAAAAAATTAAAATAACAAAGAACAAAAAAAATTAACAATAAAATAAAAACAAAAACAAAAAAAAGTAGAACTGAAGGCTAATTTAGGAAAGAAAAAAATTGTATTAGATAGACATCCTAAGGAGATGGATGTGGTTACGATGTCGAAAGTGGCAATTGAATACCCTGAGACTTAAAATAATGATGGATCCTTCAGATATCCCAGCTCTAGCGTCGTTGTGTGCACACCATCTCCGTAAGTGTTCTGTTAGTTTCGAATACTACATCCAAAAACTTCTTCCAACCTTGCTCTTCCTCTTCCTCTTCTTCCAATTCTTCACTCGTTGATTCCTCCTGTCGAGGATATGCTGAACTCGAGCTCGCCTACCTTCCCTGACCCAAACATATATCCTTTGGCTAATATCCTTAAGTTCCAAGTTATAGAACTTAAGGATTTCAGCTCGCCGTAAGTGATGAGGTTCAAGAAATCCGATAGGTGAGCAGTTAAATCCCTCTATTCCACACCAAAATGTTTTACAATAGCCGACATTATGTATCTCATGCTAAGATGATTGCTCCATTTGTGCGGAGTCGCAGCAATGGCATTCAGCATATGCATGGATATGCATACCAGAATACTATGGTCCATGCACCACAATATGAAAAGTTCCTTAGTGGAACACTCGTTGGTTTCAATCTTGTCAAAGACTAGCTGACACATAAATTTGTGCAGCAGCAAGTGTTCATGGGACCAGATAATTTTATTGTGCACATTCTTATCTTGATCAACGATGGTGGATTTAGGGAATCCACACATCTTGCACATAATTTCGACATTCAATTCATATGCCCGTCCTCCCAATCTAAACTACAATTCTTTAGTATTCCTAGGGTCAAAAGTCAAGATAGTAAAGAAATCTAGTGTAAGTTCCTCATAAACAGGGAATTGGGACCGTATAAACTGGCCCTACTGGATTCTCTTGGCTAGGTTCTCTACCCATTCACACAATTCTAGCCTATCTAATGTGTCAACATCAAAGTATTTAGGAACTGAAATTTTCGTAGAACGAAGGGATCAAAAACGAGTACCTTCCTCCTCGATATAAATGGGGAATGGTGCTTTGAAGTTTATTGCTCAGTTTTGTCTCCTCCATCCCACAACTTGCTGCCTTCTATAAGGTTCTCGTTAGGCTGAAATTGGAGTTGATTGGACTAGTTAATGAAAGAGCCTAATACAAACCAATAGAGATAGGACATGTTGTAAGTGGCATGTGTCACTTGCCAAGCCATGTCTTTTAATCCCATGATTCTTTTCTATTGAAAGACCCAATTGTTATATTTTTATCTTGTGTTTTAGTCTTCTCTTCGTAGCTTCCTTCTATATCTCTTCTCTTATATTCTTCATCTCCAACAACACATATTCACCACCATCCATGTGAGCCTTTCTTTCACCCTTCCTTACTACCATCATGTCATTGTCTCTTCCATTTTTCACTAAATACCTAACCTTCCACCTCTGAATGGTTATGTACGTGGGTTGTCAAATGAGCTAGGGTTTTATTGGTGTTCTTAAAAGGTTTGAAGATTTTGAAGCTAACTCAAGTAAGCTGTGTTGTAATCTTTATAGATAATGTTAAATAAAGCATTTATGGTGTGTAATTTAAGATCTATGATCATATTCATGAATGGGGATTTTTGTGTTAAATGGGTGGTAGAATGTTAAAGAGATCATGTTTTAATTTTTAGTGAGTAGATGTTATGTATGAGTTATCATAATAAGAAACAAATTTGTTAATAAATTGTGAGTTTTGAGATTAAAAAAGGGTATACTTTGGTATCTTGAATTAAGATTATATTTAAAATGATAACTAAAAATGGAATGAACGTAGAAATGAAATAAAAATATGCAGCAAATTTGATGACGAAAGAGTATAGGTAAATGTTTTGCTTTTGGATGTTATAATAAATCATGAGTTTTTAATTGTGGTTAGATGTCATTGGGCTTAAATGGATGCATAAATTAAGAGGTTATGAATTATACATGATGCTTTTGACAGGGGATTGTTTGATTCCTATAAATGAGATGTTATGGGAAAAAGATAGATTACATGAATAATGAAAAAAATAAGTTGTGATTAATAAAACGAATGAATTAGAGTGTAAGTTTAATGCAACCAAATGCGTATGTGAATTAGTAAGTAATGATGTTATGTTAAAGATGGTGAATTATGGAAATTTTGGTGTGAATTGATGTTTGAATGTAGGTAGAATTTAGATAAAGGAGAGGGAAAATTTGCCACTATTGTGCCCTGACAGAAAAGGTTTCTATCACGATCGTGACTCTTCCCCATGATCTTGGTCAGGAAAAAAAAAGTTTCTGTCATAATGGTGGCAGGAGAACCACGATCATAGTCAGGGCAGAAAAAGTTTTTTTCATGATCATGGCAAGAGCACCACGATCGTGGCCTAGATAGCAAAAGTTTCTATCACGATCGTGGCCAGAGCATTACAATTATGGCCAGCTCCAAAAGTTTATGTCACAATCGTGATAAGGACATCATGATCTTGACTAGATCTTTAGGGAAAGAGAGTTGTCTTTTGAGTGAGTTATGAATGAAGCAATGCTAGGAGGTTTCCATATAAGATATTTATGCTTGAATATGATCTTAAGTGAACCTAATTGATGATGAATGGGGTGACTAAAGTGAGCAAAGAATATTAGAGATTATAGATTGATTAAAAAGGTGTTGTCAATTGTTTTTAAGATTTACATTGAGCTAATGTACTCAAGAATTTTCATTGAACATATATAATATATAACACATACATATGTGCATAAATGAGTACTTATATGATGGTGTAAAGTAGTAATGTGTAAATGTATGATTGTATGATATAGAGGAGTAACTAGATCGAGCACATCCAGAAATTGCTAAGATGTCGAGGCAATAAGCTATCTGGGGTAAATTGTGAGTGACCTAAGATGGTCTCACTATGATTGTTTTTTATTAAACTGTGTATTAACTTGTTATATGATACATATATACTAATTTTCGGGCATTCAATGTCTGAATCATTTGATGCATGAATAAAAGATTAAAAGTGCTACTTAAATGTGAATGTGATTGACTACTTGCTCCCAACTTCAATGTTGAAATTGTATCTATTTGTATACATAGAATTTGTATATATAAATTGTTTAAAAGAAATTTGTACTACTTTTTGGATTAAAGGCATGGTTCAATGGTCAGTCAGCTAGGACTTAGAGTTATAGATAAATTTTGTATAATTCCTCATGTATATAGCATATTCTATGTACAGAGATGTAAACTCTAATTAGTTTTGAGAATGTACATATATGGATTTTAATGTAAACCTACAATGTACATATTGTTTATGAAATGAAATGACGAATTTGGATTTTTGCCATTGTGATTTCATGATTTTAATTTATGATTCCATACGATATAGTTAAAGTGAAATAGTAGCATGCCATTTCTGTCGGGCACGTGCATGGATGTCGAATAGGCATACATGTATGCATTAGGTGGGAGTGGGGGGCTACAATGTAGGTAGCCTACCGAACAACACTGAAATTAATCTGAAGGAAAGAATCATGGCCATTACTCAAATAGAGAAAAAGGACAGTTAGAATGAGGAGAAAAATGAAGTTAATAGGGAAGGACAAACTATTATGGAAGTTCTGCCAAGTGAACTAGTAAGCGAGTCGATCAAAGAGCTTCAACTTGGACTTCCACATCAGATTTTTGACCTGCAAAAGTCATCTTCAAGTGGAACAGCGAGGAATTTTAAGGAGGGTGAGTTAAGTGAGATGTTAGATATAACCAATCAACTCTGAACAAAGCTCATATTAAAGGAACTGGTGAAAAAAGAGATAGAAGAACACATATTTATAGAGTTCAGATAGATAGGGCATTTGTAGATTTAGGAGCTAGAATCAACATGATGCCCTACTTATTAGTTAGAAGCTAGGTTTAGGAGAATCGAAGCCCACTAAGATATTGGTGAAAACAGTCGAAAAAACGGTACACTTACTAAAGGGAATCATTAAGACTGTGCAAATACGGATTAACAAATTCTTTTTTCCTGCAGATTTCACATACTGGATATTAGAGTAGACGAAGAAACCTCGATGGTACTTGAACAACTGTTTCTGGCTACTATCTATTCAATTGTGGATGTTGATGGGGGCAAATTAATACTGAGAGTAAGAAAGGAGCAGTTAACACTCTAGGTGTCAAGGAAATATTATCGTTCTCCTTTACCCCCAACTGATATCAAGGAACCTGAACTCCAAGGAGGATAGGAAGATATTGAGGACTCTGAGAATGTATTTAAGTAAAAAAAGATCGCGCAAGAGAAGGCAAAGAAAGGAAAACCACAATGAGGGCGGAGTCCAAAATGGGGTAGCTCATCTACAAAGTTTGAGATTAATTTCTGCATTGTTACCGTACCAGTTATTTGAACCACCATGATTAAAAAGGAGAGTCAAGCTATCGACATTAAAGATGTTGGATCAAAAACAAAAGCATGTAACATTTGGTTAAATGGTAGATTTCAAAACTATTTCGAAATCAAAACACAGCAGAAATAACATAACCAAATCAACATGTTTAAGCTATACATGATACGGTATAAAGAAGATAATTTACATAAGAACAAGGTGGTAGAAATATACTGACTCCTTACTACATCTTTGACTCCTTGCTTTTGTATCCTCTCCAAATCCTTGTTATAGCTTTGACTCTTTTATATCCTTTCCTTTGTCAATGTATCCTCTCCTTGTTGTTGTATCCCCGACCAATCTGAT
>JANIIA010008225.1:0-13909 GCA_027478495.1 Erythroxylum alaternifolium | reverse complement strand
ACAGTAATGTTAGCTCTATTCTAAGTAAGCACAGTAAGACTTTTCTCTTAGATTTTCTAGCTTTCTAACTTGTCTCAGTTTTTCTAACTTTTAAGCATCTTCGACTGCGACTAATATTTATAGCCTTCATCTCTAACTGCTTCTTTGTTCTTGATAACGACTTCTTGATTCATGATAACAGCTTCTAAGTAACTATCATTTAGTTGAGTTCTGTAACTAACTCTGACTAAATAACTGTCTTATTGCTAGTGTATCTTTGTGTTTTCATCTATGCCTTCTTTGTGTCTGTGTTGCCTCTGCGTCTGCATCTACCTCTATATATTCTCTGTGTTTGCATCTGCTTCTGCGTCTGCGTCTACGTCTGCGTATGTGTCTGTGTTTGTGTCTGTATAGTCTTTGCGTCTGCGTCTGCATCTATATAGTCTTTGCGTCTGCGTCTGAGTATGTATAATCTTTGCGTCTGCATCTGCGTCTGTGTTTATATAGTCTTTGCGTCTACGTCTGCATCTGAATTTACATAATCTTTGCGTCTGTACACTTAACACTCTTGTCAAAGACGTCCATTTGTTTCTAACATTATTATTATTTGATTGTCATCAAAATTAATCATCGTAAAGTCCTTTTGACTTAACATCATCTTAGTGGGTACTATCTCTCTTAGCCCTAATTTTTGACTTAAAGTATAAGGCATCATATTTATGCTTACCCCGAAATTAGCAAATGCCTTATCTATTTTAACACCATTAATAATGAAGGGGATGTAAATATCCCCTAGATCCTCCTTCTTCTGTGCTACAATAGGGTTTCTTTCCTCTGCTAGTTCATTTTCTACCTTCTCTTTGATCAATTCCATTAGTATGAGCTACATCTTCAATTGTTCTATCAAGTCAAAGACATCATTTAGTTCAGTGTCTTTGGACTTCCTTATTACCTTAATCAAATATGGAATCGGAGGCTGGTACTTTTTCATTTAAGGAAAATTATACTTGGCCAGCAAGGAATTTTCCTTGCTCTTCTAGCCTTCAATTTTCCCTTTTTTCCTGACTAGAATTGACTTCCACTATACTAGAATAAGGTAAGGAATTTCATATCGATGCTCCTCAATTGGCTTCAATTCAAAGTTCACTTTGAGGTAAAAGTTTATCATATTTTTCCCATTATTTCTCTCTATTTTCTCTCATTTGATCGAGCTTCTCTTCATTGTCCTGGGTGATAACCATCATCCATCCCTTTGAGTTTGTCTTAGTAAGCTCAGAAGGGTACATTTCGGGTCAATAGCACTTCTGCCAGTTGGCCTACTTGGACTTTTAGATTGTGTATTAAGGAGGCGTGATTCTTTGTGACTTGCTCGAACTTGCCTTCAAGGCTCTTATGAGCTTCCTCTATGCCTCCAATCTTGTCTAATTTGGATTCCATTTTGTTTAATTTCTCCTATTGGAAACTAATTAGTCCTTGAGGTCTGACCTAGACTCCTGCATTGTTAGACCACGAAAAGTTGGGGTGATTTTTCCACCCAGGGTTGTATGTGTTGAAGTAGGGGTTGTTTCCCCCTCCTCGACCATATTACTCCCTTATGTAGTTTAGCTGTTATGCTTCATCACCCTTCATTAGGAAACAATTGATGGTGTTATGCTCCATCACCTACACAGTTCACATTTTACTAAACAGCTTTCACAAGAGCGATGATGCTTTCATATTGTTTAGCTGTCAAGTTAAGCTATTAATTTTGGGTTACATTTAGATCAATATTTCGATCATTTGATCAACAGCTATAGTTCCCTTTTGTTCTCGGATGGTTACATGTTGTCTACTTCCCTCATTTTTCTACAGGCAGTTGTTACCCGCCATCTCCTTTAACAACTCCTCAACTTCATCCACCGTTTTCCTCATTAACGATCCTCCTGAGGCTGCATCAATAGTGCCTCTCATGGGTGCGTTTACACCATTGTAAAATGTTTGCAGGAAGAACTCTTATAGTAGGTTATGATGTGGGCACCTCCTCTACAAATCCTTGTATCTCTCCCACATTTCATAGATCGATTCCCCATCACTCTGTTGGAAGTTTGTAATTTCCTTGATTATCTTGGTCATTTTGGTGTGGGAAAAATATTTGTTTAGGAAGGCACGTACTAATTGCTCCCATGTAGTGACATTGGAGGGGGTTAAGAGAGTGATACCAAGCTTTTGCTTTATCCTTTAAAGTAAAAGGTAAAAGCCTCATCCTAGTTGTACCTTCCGACATCTGATGATATCGGAAGGTATCACATATCCCGAGGAATTTCACGATATGTTTATTAGGGTCCTCATTCGTCAGTTTATAAAATTGCACATTCGTTTGTAACATGTTTAAAAGGGCCGGTTTAATTTCAAAAAAGGAAGCTTAAACTGGTGGCCTAGCCACACTTGACTTGCTGCATTGAAGCTTGACCTCATAAAATCCATGAAAGCTCTCGGTTGATGCCGTTGGTTCACTTCCTAATCAAACTATTGGTTATATTCTTCCACCATTGGTTCCTTAACTGCTTCTTCCTAGAGTTTGGCTCTTTAGATAGCTCGTTCCAAACGAACAATATCAAGCGTCAAATCTTCAACTATTCGACTTGTGCTTCTTGTGTTCATGCAAGCGCATGGACACAAGAGGGGTAAAATTGCCTTAACTTAAAAAGAACTAAACTAATCCTACACCTCCCCAGCAATGACACCAAAAAATGTTTGTAATGATTTGCAAGCTTACAATTTATAGCCTTCAAATATTGTAAGTGCAAGGATCATGATTTATAGTAAGTGAAGGGTCAATCCCATGAGGAGGGTGAATTAATTTAATCCTATGTTATCTAAAGCTCGAAAAAAATTAATAAAGTGAAAATAAAGATACAACAGAAAGCAAATATGAGACTTTGATTTCAAGAAAGTAATTCAAAAAATTAACACGAAAAGAAATTAAAGTTGAGCAACATAAAAAGTCATAGTGGAAATCAATTAAAAGAAATTACCCAGTTATAAGAAAGGGGATTTTCCCTATCATTAATGCTAACCTAGCATTTATGTGTTAATGGGGGTGTCGATTCTAGACTATCGTAAAGTTGATTACTCTTTCTTGAGTTATAACCATTAAACTTTAAATCATAATCCCTAATTAAATTATGAAAATTACAATATCTTAATTAACAAAAGACCCACAACCTTAATTAGATCTTAAGCCCTCTAATAAACTACCGGGTCTTACATAGGATCTCTCTCCATATAATAACTGATATGATTAATCACATGGTTTATTGGATCACCTAACTCTCATTAACCCAATCTAATCATTTTTATTCGGTTCAATCTCTCGGTTTATTACTGAAATATGCAAGTAACGCAATTGATCACAATAACCAATCAATAAAACACAAAAATGACTATATTAACATTAAATCTAGGTAAAATACTGAAGCAAGAGTTAGAACATCATCAATAATCCAAAATCCATTTCAATCTTATACATTGAATGAACAAAAATGAAAATGGAAAGAAAAAGAATTTGGACCAGACAATCTAGAAGGCAGCAGCGTCGAGAGACCAACTTATCTGAGAAGTCAATAGCATTGAAAGACTCGCTTCTTCTGACTTCTTCCTCTTCCTCTTCTCTCTTCTTTCTCTGTCCTTTAGAGTTTTCCAAAAGTGGAAGAGGTGAAACTCCCTTTAGGGTTACATCTCTTTCCTTTATGTATTTTTTCCAATTAGGGTAACCTTGGGGTCTTTTTCGAGTTTGAAAGGTCTAAAAAGTCCCTTAAAAAATTAAAATTGGAAGCATCTATGTGACTGTCTATGTGCAGGCCTTGATCGTGGCCTGTAGTGGCATGATCATGGCTAGGATTTTGGCCTTTTGTCATGATTATGGCATTGACTCCTTGCACTTGCTTCTGTCAAGATTGTGGCCTACTGGCAAACTCATCAAGGCACTTCAAATTTATAAAATTAAAGCTCAAAAGCATGCTTTATCCTACAAAACTTTTAAAACACAAATATCTACTAACTAACACAATTCTAACCTAAACACACACTAAACAATCAAATTAACAACTAAATACAAACTAACTACCCACAAAAACACAATACAATCTACAACTATCAAACAGGTGCTAGAAAGGTTCCATATGAAACATTTTAAGCTAGTTAGTATGCCACTGGCACTCACTTCAAACTAAGTAATCCTGTATGTCCCTCAACATAAAAGGAGAAATATGGTATGTCTATTGTTCCATACTCTTCTGCAATAGGGTATTTGATGTATGCTATAATGTGTATAAGGCCGGATACTGCACATGTTGTCGAGTTAGTGAGTAGATTCTTGTCTAATCTAGGAAGGGTTCACTAAAAAGTAATGAAACAAATTTTGAGATACTTGAGAGTTACTCCAAAGTGGATTGTGTTTTAGTAATGGTAAGCAAATTCTAGAACATTATATGGATGCAAATATGGTTGGAGATCTTAATGGAAGAAAGTCTACTTCAAGTTTTCTATTTAAGTTTACAGGTTGAGACATTTTATGGCAATCCAAACTATAAAAGTATGGCTTTAACTAAGCCTAAAACAGAGTATATAGTTGTAGTGGAAGATAGTAAGGATATGCTTTAGTTGAAAAGATTTTATCAAAGGTTAGATGTGAAGCAAGAAGATTATGTATTATTTTGTGATAGTCAAAATTTTATTAACTTGAGCAAAAATACTGTGTATTATTTTTGCACAAGGCACATAAATTTCAGATATCATTGGTCGAGGTTTATTATTAAGGAGAAATAATTGATGTTGAATAAGATTTATATGAACTTGAATGATGTTGATATGTTGACTAAAGCAATTCTTAGAAGCAAGCATAATCTTTGTAGTAAGCTTGTCAGGATTTCTCTCAAATAGTTGTTGAAGTATAACATGTCTTCCCTATAATTAGGCTGGAGGGGAAGATTGTTTAGTATAGAATTTTAGAGATTGTTGATGCTTTTTGTGGTTCATAGGAATGAAGAATGAGTGAAGACAAGATGAATGAAAGTTAGACGAAGCTTTTCTAGGGGAGACATAATCATATAGGGTGTTACACACCCATATGTTTAACTTACATAATTGTGTGGATCAATCATGAAAGTCTCTAAAAATGTGCAAAGGAAGCGTAAAGGGAAAAGACATATAAGACGTGTACAAACTCTTGTCTATGACATACATGTCCGAGTGTGACAACCATATTGCTCTTTATAACCATGTACATTTATGACCCAAGTGACGCTGAAAGAGACATGGCCACTTACACTACTGTGTATTTGACCGTGTAAAAGTGGAAAAAACATAGGTTTGATTAAGAGTGGTGGACCAAAATGCCAAAAAGAGAAGAAAAACATAAAGAGAGAGAGAGATAATGTTGAATTGGGTACTATGTAAGAATGATCGAATGCTTTACTCGATAGTTTTTATGTATGAACCCATTGCTAGAATCGAATACAATACATAATTGTTGTGTTTCTAATTCATTAGTGGCAGCTAATGGTTTTTAATCATTAGGGATAACATAACCTAGGTTAAATGACCTGAGCTTGTGTAGTTGTTGCTTTGATTAATCTATTTTCCTATCTTGTAATGTGATTGTCCAATTAAATCTAGAGAGCTTGTCCTAGGTTGTTCAATAGCTAGGTTTAATTAACGAATTGTTCTTAATTAAATACAACCTAAGAAAATATCGTGGTTAATAGATCTTATTATTAATGACAGGTGCATCGTAACGTTAGTCAAAATAAAATAACTAAACTACTACTATAGCAGTGGTGAGTCTAGGTTGATCCCTCAGAGAGTGTGTGAAGAGTTATTGAAATGAAAATAATTGGTGTTTAGGAAAAATTGGGAGGGGGTTGAATATAATAATAAAATAAAATAAAATAAACCTAATGAAAAAAATTAAAGAAAACATGTGAAAAATAATAAAATTGGGAAATTCGGTAGGGATCTGATTCTTTGGTTCAATCTCGGCCTACACCCTAATTAAGCATAATTCATTGATTTGTTGTTATTTTATCTCTCTTAGCAATTATTAGTCGTAGATTAACAACAAGCTCTATTAATCCTGATTTTTCCTTATATCCTGGTTAATTTCAAAGCGCTTATTAATTAACCCTAGCTATCGGGAAACCTAGAATAAGCTCTATAAGTTTATCTAGAAAACTGCCTTATGAATCAAAAATTGGGAAATTCGGTAGGGATCATGTTCTTTGGTTCAATCTCAGCCTACACCCTAATTAAGCATAATTCATTGATTTGTTTTTATTTTATCTCTCTTAGCAATTATCAGTCGTAGATTAACAACAAGCTCTATTAATCCCAATTTTTCCTTATATCCTAGTTAATTTCGAAGCGCTTATTAACTAACCCTAGCTATTGGGAGACCTGGAATAAGCTTTATAAGTTTATTTGGAAAACTGCCTTACGAATAAAAAAAAAAAGACCAATCTAGGTAATAATCACACAAGCTCAGATTATTTAACCTATGTTATGTTATATCTAATGATTCGGAAGCATTAGTTGCTACACATGAATCGGGAATACAACAATTACATATTGCATTCGATTCTAGCAATGGGTTTTCAAGAAAAACAATTCAATAGGGCATTAAAATCATCATCATTCAAATACCCAATCAATCCATACAAGATAACATAATCAATTTCTAACGAGAGAAAGAAACAACAAAATAATAAAAAAATGCTTAACCCTAGTCATTGGCGTCGATACTGGCATCAGGAACTTAGCCTTCTATGGGTCTCCCAAGAAAATGCTTCAGCCCCGTGAAAACCACCATAACTGAAACCCCCATTAGTTCTTCATTCACTGCCATAAGCTTCTTTGTTTAACTACTGTTCATCGATTTGACAAATAAACATTTGGACTATTGTCACTATTCCCTCTTTCTTTCTTCTCTTCTCACGTAGCTCTCTTTGTTTGCACTCATACCACTCTTTGTTTTTTTTCTGCCGCCAACCCTCCCCTATTGTAGCTCGATGTGACAATTTAAGTTTTATGGCCCTAGCTACTATTCACGCAACTTGTTTTAAAAACCTATGCTATTGTGAGTTAAGATGATGTGCGTTTAACACATAATGACTACTGCTGTGTCGTTTTTTATTTCTTCCATCCATCTTCCCACATACTGTCATTTCTTCTTCTTGCTATTATTGATTTTTTCTTCATTTTTCAGCAAGCATTTTTAATTCTTCTTCTTTGTGTTTTCTTTTTTTTCTTTCTTATTTTTTAATTTTCTTTTTCTTGCTTCATGAAGATAAGTGAAAATTAATATTCAGAAAATGGAGCAAATGTAGCGCTTTCGACTCACTTTAATTTCTTTGCTTCTAAATTGTACCTAAAATCATAAATGAATTAAAGTAAGTATCTTAAGAATTTTTGTATCATTAATCACTAAGTTTAAATGATTAAATGTATCAATAATTAAACACATATCAATTTCCCCCAGACTTAGCTTTTGGCCGTCCTCGGGCAAAACATCCAAATTAAACTCAAAGACCCAAAACATTTACTCAATTCCCATATTTTCTAAGCTATATAATCATAACCAAAGATGAATGACTTTAAAAAATCATAGCAAGAATTCAACATTCAATCCTTCTACTCATGATCAATCAACAAGCATCATCTTAGGAAACTGAGCAATCTAATGGTAGACTCAGAAAATGTATTTAGGTAAAATATATCTTTAGGTGCACTCAACATCATTCACGATCATAACAATCCATAACTTTGCATATCATTTTATTTCTCCACCATTAATGTTCACATGCAAAATCATGAATTAAAGGACTTTTCAAGGTTGTAATGTGGGAAAAGGTAAGGTGAGATGTATTTGGATTAAGTAGTATGAAAGTCATTAAGCTAGTGAAACAAAGTAACACTCATTAAAAATTGGGTACCGTCAACTATGACAAATGCAACATTTATATTTCACAACCCTATTTAACTCTCACATACCAACCACATGAAGCATATACCAATCCAAAAGAACCACTCATACAATTCATGTCAACAATACATTGAAACCACAAGAGTGAACCTTCCAAGCCAACATCTACCTTATGTTCAGCATAGTCAAATAACCCATTCATCACAAATTTAGGAGAATGCATTATTCATAAACAACTTTTCAACACATATGCACTTGCTCCTAGTTACATTTATTTAAACATTTTTATTCCTTTTCTTATTCTTTTTTCTTTTTTCTTTTTCTTTTTCTTTTCTTTTCGTTTCTTTTGTTTTTCTCTTTTCTCTTTTCTTTCTTTCTTTTCTCCCTTTTTTCATTAAAAGAAACTATATTAACATGAAAATTTCAGTGATAAGACATAACAAAACATCCCAACATTAACCAACCCTCACATACGTACACCCCGACAGTTAGAATTTTGTACATACACAAACTCAACAATCACAAATGCTCCACTAGCTTATAGATTGGGTAGGACATTTGGGTAAGTATAAAGCATGTGATGTGGTTAGTACACAAAGAAAAAGTATAAAGCTCAAAGAGGTTTATCAAGGGAGAAATCATGTCAACAGGATAAGTTATTTAGCTAATGTAGTTTACGAAAAACAAATAATGCCTAATCATATCCATATTAATGCATGTAATAAAAATATGGTCTCGAATAGAAATTCAACGCAAAATCAGGATGTACATATCATGAAGGTCACACATTATCAAAAGATAATAAGACTGATATGAATTTTTCAGTCTAATAGGGTTTAAAATCTCACAGGCATTGTCTACCATTAGTCACTACTCTTCTAAAGATAATGCATATCGACCAATCACAAGAGTAAAAATACATGTTAAAGTTGCTATGAAATTCTCTAGTCATTTCATTATCTACTCATGATTAAATAGTTTTAGGATCAATAGAAAAAAGAAAATGTTTGTTTCATTTGTTATATTATTTCTCTCATCTTAATCGAAAACTTAAAAACAAGAAAAAAAACCAACAAAGAAACACATATGCATAAAAAAATAAATACAAAAATTTAGAAGTAAAAAAATTTACTTTCTTTAGGTTCCCTCCCAAGAAACGCCTTAGTTTAGGGTTACTGACTCAACTCCTTCTTCTCCTCACGTAGCAAAATTGTGATCTTCAGGTGTCATATATGGCTCCTCCATGTGAGGTTCTTTCGGATAGGGCCTTGGTTGATAATTGTTCACCTACAACATCTTCCCTATCTTCAAATTCTTCATCTTTACCGAGTCCTCGCTCTTTTGAAATATTTCAAATGGCTCTTTGCCTTTTTCTTCTTCATTTAATTCTTTCAACCTGCTAGGTAAAGTCTCGAATATAATTACGGACTTAGTACTTACCTCTAAGTTAAAAGATGTATCTTTTTCTACTTCAAGCTCTTCCTTAGCTTCTTCGACACAAGTAATTTATTAAGGGTTGACCTCAAATTCTCAAGCTCCTTATCACTTTGTAAAGTTTTTGCGCTAAGATCCATCGAGTACTCCTCAGGTTGTATGGTTGTGTCTTTTTGCTTTGTGATGCTACGTGAGTGACAGCTTCCATCAATTGATCTGCCTGGCTTGTCAAGTTCTGGATTCTAGAACTTGTTTCCTACTAGAATTGCAAAGTGTTAGCAACATACACATTAAATAATTCTTCCAAAGATGTATTTGGGTATTGATAGGAAGCTTTTGGCATGTATGGGCATTGTTGTGCTTCCTGTAAACTATCATAGAAGTAATTCGACTAATTATCCCATCCATAACAAAAGTTAGGTTGATCAGTCTAAACATTGTTATAGGATTGAGACTATGAATTAAAGAAAAATTACCTCCATCCATATCGAATTTTTGTTTTAATCACAAACACGAAACAAAAAATGAAAAGATTATCAAATAACTGAAAAGAAATCAATTACGAACAAATATATGCAAAACACCAATTAAATGACAAACAAAATCTAAAACACCGGACTCCCCAACAACGGCGCCAAAAATTGTCAGGCGTGTCTTAATGCTAGTCAAAATAAAATAACTAGACCACTACTATAGTAATGGTAAGTCTAAGTCGATCCCACAGAGATTGTGTGAAAAGTTGTTGAAATGAAAATAATCGGTGTTTAGGAAAATTGAGGGGGGAGGGGTTTGAATTTAATAAGAAAAAAATAAAATAAACCTAATGAAAAAAATTAAAGAGAACATGCAAAAAATGATAAAATTGAGGAATCTGATAGGAATCCGGTTCTTTGATTCAATCTCGACCAACACCTAATTAAGCATAATTCATTAATTTGTTGTTCTTTTATCTCTCTTAGTAATTATCGGTCGTAGATGTTGGATCCCAGTTTTAAGGATTTTTATATTTTTATTTTATTTTATTTATTTTATTAAATTAGCAAGCATGAAAATAAATTAGAATTTATGAATTAGAAATTTTTGCAGGTTAATATGGTATATTATGAATTTTATATGGTGGTATGAATTAAAAAGAAAGAATTAAAAATAAATAAAGTGAAGGAGTTAGTAGGAAATTGCTTTTATAAGGAAGGGCAAAAAGGGAAAAAAATTTGTCTTAAGTTAATAAGACAAAGAAGAGAGGAGTCTTGTGTATTAAGGAAAGAAAAGAAGGAGAGAGTCGTGGAAGAACCTAGAAGGAGAGAAGGAGAAACCGAAGCAAGGAGAAGGAAGAAGAAAAGAGCAAGGAAAAAGGATAGAAGGAAGTTTTCAGCTTAGTTTTCTAGTTAGGTAAACCTTATTACTCTTTAGCTTAGATAGAAGAAGGAAGTGGTGAAACTAGGTTTTTATATAATGAAGATGAAGAAAGGAAGAAAAAGAACAAGAGATTGATGTTTTCTTTAGATTTTTATAAACCTTAACTAGATCTTAGTTTTTCTAGTTAGATAAAATCAAGAATAGATCAAGCTTAAGCTTATTCATGGATAGCTAGGTTTAAGGAAAGTTTCATGTGTGTGTTGATTAAATGAAATATGTTTGTTCTTAGGAACTCAAGAATATCAACGTCAAGAGCAAGGAGAAGAACAAGCTTGACTTTTGGAAATATCAAGTTACATAGGTGGGTAATATGTTTCTAGTTTTGTGATAATGGGCTAAAATAATTGTGTGCATGTATGATGACTATTTTGTCTTACTCATTGTGATTGTGGGAAAAATATTCTGTGAATGTATATCATGTTGCTTTGTGAGAATTCTGTTACTATTGTGTGAATAAAAAATAGAACATTGAAGAAGCATGAAAGCATAAATATATTATGAAATGTATGAGCATTGAAAAACCTGTTATATGGGCAAGAGAGGAATCTGTTTCGTTAGTTTCGTGCACGATGACCTATAGCCTTCTCCCGGCCGCCCGCTTGTGGCCACGAGATCTTGAGAAATCGGACTAGTTTCATTTCACGGTGTAAACTTCGGTTTCATCGTTTCGTTCCACAGAACTCTCGAGCCATTATGTTGTGCATTGCATTTTTAATATGTTAAGTATGATGTAATTTAAGTGTTATGCTTTGCTGATAAGTATTCCTATATGAGCATTCATATATGTTTGGGTATGGTTCATTATTACTGGCTATAAACATATTAGCCACTGAACTTTTCGGCTCACCCCATAAATTTTCTACTCCTCAGGTGAAGAATCAGCAGATCATAACTGAGCCCTTTAAAAGTTTTGGCAAATCTCCAAGAATTTCAGACTTTTTTGTAATCAAGTTAGTGTGAATCATTTCTGGTGATCTTAGAAGCATATCAGCATAAACATTCTGTATGTATTTTGTAACTATGACACATGATATGGCATTTTGTAAATGAAGTATGAAGATGTGTATCAATTTTGTTGATGCAAATTTACAGTGAAATATTGTATTATGGCTTGAAATGCCTATTGGAGTTTGTAAAACTCTTGTCTTTTGATGATAATGAAGTATGATTATGTTATGTTCATGACTTTCCAAGTTCTACAGTGTAAATTTCAAGCATTCATAGAGGTAGAAATATGTGTTTAGACTTCAAGGGAAAAATTGTACTGATCTAGGCTGATTTGGACAAGGTTATCTTCTGAGAATATCTTGTATGAATAATTCAAATAAGTATCTCAGCAATCAAAGATTTGAGATTTTGTGAGATCTGTCAGTTGAAGCATTGAATAAGTCGACTATCATGTTGTAAGTCGACTATTAACAATCGGATCTGATAGTTGCAGTATTGGACAAGTCGACTATCTTGCTACAAGTAGACTATTAACAATCAGACCTGTCAGTTAAATAAATGGGCTAGTTCACTATTAACAATCAGACTTGTCAGTTGGATAAATGGACTAGTCGACTATCATCATATTAGTCGACTATTCGAAGAGTAGAACTGAATGTTTCAGGAAAAATGTTAGTACTAGTCGACTATCACCATATTAGTCGACTAACCGAAGAGCAGAGTTGAAAGTTTCATAGAAAATGTTAGTATTAGTCGACTACACATCGACTAGTCCACTATCAGTTACAGCTGAACCAAATTTGACTTTGTTAATTTTCATAAACATCTTGAAGTCATTAAGTACAGAGGATTGATGATTTTGGTGACTTACTAATGTGGGTACACCACTCTTGTGGAAGTTATGCTTTTTTTCCCTAATCATGTACATGTGGGCTTATCATTGCTTCTCTATGGTACATTTAAGCTTGAATAGAACTTGAAAAGTACTTAGTTGGTTATGGAAATAAGAGATAATTCGAGTGATGTGTTTAGGGTGACGAGTGAGGATATGAACATAAGAATGAATTGTCATTTATTTTGGGATGATATAAGACCCTTCAGAGTGCTGCGCTCACGTGTTATGACTCCGAATGTTGGGCTCCGAAAATGGGGTCCAACATCTTTTGGTATCAGAGCACGAGTTAAACTCCGGAAATGGGGTCTAACACAAAGTACAATCCTTTTCCATGATTTTTTTCTTAGCAATCTCCTTAGCCCTGACTACTTTTGTTACAGCAAGAATGTCAACCCAAATCCCAGCCAAAAACCCCAAATATCTCTAAGTTAACAGCATGGAAAATCTGAGAAGTAAAAGGCTGCTGCACTTCCGAAAGACTTGGTTTAAATGTTATCTTTCTTTATCCTTTTGTTATCTCTTATTTGAATTACCAAATGTTATCTTTCTTTATCCTTTCGTTATCTCTTATTTGAATTACTTTATCTCTTAGAATAGCTATTGAGCTCCTGAATAGCAGGAAAAGTTGTTGTAAACTTTTCTATTTAAAGCCTCCTTACTTCCTGAATAAATAAGTAATATTTGCAGAAACCATTGGTCTTTCTAGCCAAAAATAGAAACTTACTCTTTAGTTCTTCTTGGTTTAAACTGGGACCTTATCAGCTTCATCCTTATTGCACTCCATAATCCCCTTATGGTTAGCAAAATATAACTTTTCCTCTTCTAGCTACACGAATATTGGAGGAACTGAAGACACGAGATAGGTTTAACAACCGGAAATTCTTTTATAATCCAAGGCAAAGAGATTGAAAGTTGCGCCAATAAAACAAACATTATTGCTAAGAGAAAATTGGTCAAGTCTAAAAATCATGATCACATAAACCCTTATTTAGTTACTGTAATCTTGCAACTCGGAAAGAAATATGACATAAATGGTAAAGCAAAAACCAACAGTCCATACACTCGTAATCTTATCCTCTTTTAAAGAATGATTAAGTGTCAAGATACCCCAATTTTTACGTAAATCTAGTTAACAAGGGGGAGAATGTTGGACATTTTTATCCTTTCCCATAAAGTTGGACAACATTTAATTACGTTATTTGGTTTTTAAATAAATTATCAGTTAAGTTACGTAATTTGATCCAGATAAAGATAATAAAGTGACCCAATAAATGATCTAA
>JANIIA010008188.1:0-12660 GCA_027478495.1 Erythroxylum alaternifolium | reverse complement strand
GATAGAAAATAGGTTAAAAAAATAAAACTACTCTTAAATTTTAGAAACTTTTAAAAAAATCATTAATCTTAAAAATTCTCAAAAGAACTCTTTTTCGTTTTTAGTTTTTTTCCGTAAAATCACTTTTCTTAGACGACTGTTAAAAATAATGATAAAACACATACAGTATGAATATCAGATGTGGAGTAGTCAAATATCACTAATATAGTCATTCAACTTAGCTCTTAAACTCGATTTAAATAATTTAAGTTTAATTTTAATTTTAATTAATAATTTCAAATAATTATAATAAATTATTAGATTGAATCATATTTAATTAGTTTGATTCGAATTTAAAAACTAGGTTGAATCATTATGTAAACAATATTTGGTTAGTCTATGTATGATGTTTATATTACTTGTATTTTATCGTTATCTTTTAACCGAAGTCTAAAAGAATGTGTTTTTCTAAAAAATTGATAACTGAAAAGAGTTTTTCTAGAATTTTAAAGATTATGATATTTTTCTAAGACTTTTTAAACTGTAAAAGAGGTTTATGTCTTTATCTTAGAAAACATAACAAGCTAACAAACTTAACAAAATTGAGGACTAATTTTATCATAAGAAACTTATAGGGATTAGCTTTATATCCTCTCTCAATTTGAGTAGGTTTCTCAAAAACCCTCAATTTGCATTTCTTTTAATGAAATTTGTGCTTTTGATTTAGGCTTTTTTAAGATATCAACAATTTGATCTTTGGTTGAAAGATATTGCTCATGAATTCCCTACTTAGATACTTTATTATGAACATAATGGAAATCAATTTTCAAGATGCTTAAATGAAAAATGGGCATAATTATAAGATATGTAGTTGACAAATAATCACATGACAATGGAACTATACCTATCTCTTTGAGAAGAGATTGGAGCCATTGAACTTCACAAACTGCTATTGCAATACCTTGATGCCTATATAGAAGAATAAGCAATGACCTTTTATTTCTTGAATACTGTTAGGAGGACTATAGGAAGGGAGCCCAAAAAACCCAACAAATACTAAGCAATTATTTTCGATCCAATATAAATAGTTAGGCCTATTATTGATTTTCAATCGTTCTTATTTTCACCCTAATTTGCATCATAGTAGATGGTAACTTGAAAATTGATTGCTGCCAGAAGAAACGACCCAGAATTTATGATCCCTTAAATATTCTTTAGTATCTGTTTGTCTTGTATCTAATGACGCTTTACTGGTTCGTGCATATACAAAGATATTTTGTTAACCTCATGGAAAATATCAGGACAAGTTATAGTAATTAAAGTCCACCCACCATACTTCCAATGATTATTTAAGAGCTCAGTGTGTGATGAAATTAATAAATATTTTAAAATATTTGCTTTATATAACAATTTAAGAATATATTTAGCTTAAGAGATAAAAACACTTATCTTTGTCTAAGAAGCTTCCACACCAAGAAAATAACTCAAATGTCCCGATTCTTTTTAAAAGAGCTCAAGTTGTGACCTATTAATAATATGATAACTAAATGACTTGTTGTTGCTTGTAACCAAAATGTTATCCACATAGATGAGGAAAAGACTATTGTATACGCGTCTTTATAAAAATAGAAGGAGCTATTAGTTTTAGAGCCTTAAAAATAAAGAGAGAATAATATCTTGATGAGATACTTATACCATTGCCCTATAGTATATTTGAGGCTATAGATAGAGTTGTTTAATTTGCAAACATAATATGGCAAGTCAAGCTACTTAGAGCCTTGTGGTTTCCTCATAAACACATCTTTATCAACTACGCCACGCAAAAATACATGAGACACATCATATTGATCAACATCCCAATTGTTCTTTACTACAAGATTGAAGATCTCTTTGTAATTGATGTCAGGTCATTGATAGAGACCTTTAAGCAACAAAACGTGTCTTATATCGATCAACATAATCATTCTTATCCAATTTAATTTAAGAAACCCACTTGTTGCTAATTAAGTTTTGGTTTGGTGATGAAGGGACAAGGGTCCATATGTTGTTGACAAGTACGACACTAAATTCTTCTTAAATTGCCTTTCTCTATAGAGGACTTTTAACTACTTGACTATAACAACTAGGTTCTTCAAGTATAAGAACTATTGGGCACTTATTATTTTATTCAAATAAATCAACTATTAAGGGTAATCTAGTAGATGTGGTGTGATGTGTAGGAATTTAAGGAGATGAGTCATGGTTGAACAAGTTGTATTGGGGGATGATTGAGGAGCATTGGGATTATTCAGTACAGTGGATGGTGTAGGGTTGGATTTAGGTATGTTGAGTTCATGTAATGAAGCTGGTGATTGTGTATTTGATGGAGGAGTGTTAGGTTAAGTAGTTTGACTGATGTGGTTATGTTTGATTGGGAATTACTATTTGTAGCAGAAGGGGAAGAAGAAATGTGGTTGGAAAAAAATAAAGGCAGCAGGACTAGTGTTGCTGAAAAAGGACCATAAATTGGAGCAATATGTGAAGCACCATCATCAATTTGTTTAAAAATGAATGTCTGTTTAACAAACACGATAGATATAAGGCAACAAATTTTTTTAAGAAAAAGTCAAAAAAATATAACCTTTATTTATTTTGCTATAAAATAATTGTGTATACCCTATAAAACACAAATTTTAAAATGATTCAATAATTTATTAGGGGATTACGCAATCATGGATCATAAAGATAGCTATAAGCATAAAATGTACCATAATTAGGATTTTGTTGAAATAAATTATGATAGGGAATAAAATTATTTAACCTGAGGGTGGACATTCTATTCATTTGATAAATCAATGTATCCAATGCATCATTCTAGTATTCATGTCATACACAAAAATGATGTAATAAGAATAAACTAGTCTCTACAATATGTCTATGCTTCCTTCAGTTCACTCATTTTGTTTAAGGATTTAGGACATGAAGATCTTTACATAATACGATTAGTAAATTGAAAGTTAAGGCTTAATATTTACCAACCCATTCTATTTGAAAAGAATTAATAAAACATTGGAAAAAATTTTAACTAAATGATGAAATTTAATAAAGACACTACTAACTTCAGACTTAAAATAAATCCAAGTGTATTTGCTATAACGATCATAAAGCAAAAATAATAATAAAGAGAAGGTCCTCATAAATCTAAATATATAAACTCTAATAGACTTTTTTGTAATATAATTGGACTTAGAAAAGATAACTTATGACTCATATTAATAGAAAAATCATGACACAAATTGGAGACTTTACTGTTAACAAACTGAATTTTATTATTATGTAAAACATTATAGGAAATGCGCTTAATGGGGATGTCTTTTTTGAATGCTAGGTAGAGAGAGAGTAAGAATGAGCATAAATAGGAGAGCTTGGTTAATGACAGGTTTAAGCAGCATAGTGTACAACCCATATTCATTATGGCTTATATGCAACCATTTCTTCATGTGAATATCCTTAATTGTAAAATGGTTAGCGAAAAATGGAATAGACGTATTATTAACTTTAGTAAAAGAATAAACATAAAGTAAGTTGTAAGATTGTGGAACATATAAACTATCACCCTAACGAAAAGTAAAACTAGATTGACAATAAGAAGAGACAATATTAGAGATTGGGATTATTTTACCATTGCTAATTTAGATTTATTAAGGCCTTCATGATATTAATATATTATGTAAAATATTTAATATTACGTGTAAAGTGATGCTTTGCTCTAGTGTCTAAGATCCATTAAGATTTCAATAAGGGGTTAGATGTAGAAAAATTGGCATTTGAACTAAAAGTGTATGGTTAGTGTTGATTAAACCTTGAAGTTAGATGTTGTCTAGTTGAATAACTGTCGTCACCTCTAGTATGACATATATAGGTTAAAAAATCAATTAATGATCCTTGCGTACGGCCACCTTTAGTATGACATATGTAGGTTGAAAAATCAATTGATGATCTTTGTGTACCAACAGCTCCTTGATGATAAGAATATCATATAAATGGACTGTTATTAAAAAATAGGTATTTTTATCCCTGACCACGATTCTAACTACTATGACCTCAGTATTATGTTATCAGGATAGCAAATCCTAAAGTGCTCAACCTTTTGAGATTTTTTCTATTTAGTGCCCTAACTTTTAAAATATTCAATTGAGTGACCAACCCTTTAAAATATGAACAATTCAGTTCAAAATGTTAGTTTTTGCTAATGTGGCTAACAAATGAACCTTTACATGGCATTTACTAGACATGCCACATCATTAAAAATAACATTTTAAACTAAATTGCTAAAAAGGTTGGTCAGTGAATTCAAAATTTTAAAAGCTTAGACACCGAATTAAAACCTTAAAAGATTAGATACTTTTGAATATGATATCTCCTATGTTATCTAGCACTGAACGAAAAAAAAGATTGTTGATTGTTAATATAATGGGATGTTGGTTACACAACTTCCTTTGATAATACATCGTTAGATGAACTTTTTTATTCATTTAATAGTAACCCAAACATATCACCACAAGAAATAGGGTCAATTCACTATTTTAAACCATGAATAAAGGGGTTATATAATTTTATAAGGCCATTAACTATCACGTGTATAATATCATTTTCAAGAACCTTATGTTGCAAAGTTACAAGTTGATTAAAAATTACCTTAAGCCAACTAGATTGACAATAAGAAGGCCAATATCAGAGATTAGGATTGTTTTACTATTGCAAATTTAGATTTGTCAAGGCATTAATGCTCACAACGTGGTGTAAGATATTTAATATTAGGTGTAAGATGATGTGTTGTTCCATTATCCAAGATGCATCAATGTTTCAATAAGGGTTTGGGTGTAGAAAAATTGGCATAGGACCTAAAGGTATGTGGTTGTTGTTGATTGAACCTTGAAGTTGGACATTGTCTGGCTGAATGAAGTATGGCATATCTAGGTTGAAAAATCAATTGATGATCCTTGTGAGCCAACAGCTCCTTGATGATGAGAATATTATGTAAATAGGCTACCTTTAAAATAGGTTGAATAGGTATTTCATACCTGGCCAACATTTTAACTACTACAACCTCCATAGGTAAAAATATGTCATCCGGAACCATTCCTAAAGTATTCAACTTTTGAGTTTTTTTTAAATTGAGTGCCTGAGCTTTTAAATTTTTCAATTGAGTGACCAATTTTTAAAATCTTAATAATTCAATTCAAAGTGTTAGTTTTTAATAACGTGGACAATAAATAGGTATTCACGTGCCATTTAGTAGACATACCACGTCATCAAAAATAACCTTGTAAACTGAATTATTAAAGTTTCAAAAAGTTAGTCACTCAATTTTATTTACCACTAGAACTAGAAGAAAAAGATTGTTGATTGTTGATATAATTGGATGTTGGTTGCACAACTTCCTTTGATAATACATCATTAGACAAATTTTCTTCTTCATTTAATAGTAACCCAAACAATTCACCATAAGAAATATGATCAATTCACTATTTTAAACCATGAACAAAGTGGCGATATAATTTTCTAAGGCCATTAACTGTCACATGTATAATATCATTTTTAGTTACCCTATGTTACAAATTATAAGTTGATCAAACATTCCTTTAGCCTACTGTATTATATTATATAACAGTCTCATTATTCCCTTTTTTCAAAAAATAAAACTTGGACGTAATGCTTCAAACTTGAGCTCATGACCCTAAGGCATAAGTCGTTGAAAGCTTTTCTTAAGGATGTCTTACTGTTGTTACATCTATAATTTATGGTATAAAACTTTTTGTCATAGATCTAATGATCTAACTTAGCATCAATTGATTCATTTAAAACCAGGTTTCAAAAAGAGGTTAGGGTTACTATTGATCATTTTTTCCAAGGTGTTTTTGTGCCATCTATATGATGTGATAAATTGTAACTATTTAGCAAAGAAAGGAATTATGCTTGCCAAAAAAAAACTTGTGAGAATTAAGTTTAATAGGAAGCTGGTGAGTAAAGTTAGGTAAGGATGTGACTGTCGGTAAGCTGGAAGTGGTTGTAGTAGTCGTAGGAACTACAACTCTTTCATTAGCAATATTTGATGATTAAAAATTGTTGAAGCCAAGGCAAATGTTAGATAATCAAACTTTAGGAGATTGTCAATCATTTTGGTGGATGTAACAAATAAAGATAGAAATGTATTCAAACATAACTTATAAAGAAGTATGCCACGATGGTTTATATGTTGGCTCACACTCATAAAAGGAAAATGGAGGGATTGAACCAAAAGAAAGCACACCTTATATAGATCTAGATGAATGATAGGTGGACAAAGGAAATCAATGAAAAACAATAAATCTAGTGATGGATAAAAGAAACAAATGGCTACATGAATAAACAAAGAGGAGAGGCAAGGAAAATTAATAGCTCTAATACCATAAAAATCAACGATAATTTTGGCTTAACTTTCATTAATATCAACCACATATATACAAGGATTTTATGTAAAGATAGAATTGCAATAAATAAAGTTTAGGACTTATATGATAAGTATAAAAAATATAACAAATTAATAAATTTAATATGTTGATCCTCGTTTCCACAGCCTAACTATACAGAAAATCATAAAATGTGAGCTTATTACCCTGTAGGGGTATTTCAAAGAACTCTTATTAGCCAACTATCCGGAGCCATATAATGTGGGCATAATCCAATGGAAAAAACCTTAGCCATTATTGATTCATTTTCATGCTTTCATACTATAACACATCTTACTTATATGTAAATATAATTCCTGTTCAAAAATTCATCATCTCAAATCAATTATTTCCCTAAGTATCCCTAATTTCAACTCAATCTTAACCATACACAAATTTATATTTCCAGTCAATGGCATCCATACATAATTCATAATTCATTAACATCAAAAGATAAGAGTTTTCACAAAGCCTTAAAGACATTTCAAACCACAATACATCCATATCTCATAATCCCAAAATATATGAGCTACTTGAACTAATAATACTCGAAATGTAACTAAAATCCTCATTGTTACAAAATCTAGCTTAAAATACAAAATATGTAACTTGAAGCGATGCCTTAACCCTCTTTCACTTGATCTCATATTCTATACCTGAAGATGGGAAGGATAAAGGGGGTGAGCTTAAAAGCTCGTGGGTAACAAGTTTATAATGGAGTGTCGAGCAAAACCATTGAAATTTTACATTTCCATAATAAATTTGCATTAAAACCATAAAACACTTATTTCATGAAATCCTCAATTTGTCAAACAATTCTCAATAGTACAAATCATGTATGCATTCATCTTGTCAAACATATCATGAGCACGTAAGCACATCAGAATGGTTTGAGTGGATCTAAAATAGAACGTACTATACAATTCCTAGAAGGGTCTTGTGTAGCTGTGAACTTAGGGGAGTCCATAAAGGAGTTCCATGCCACTAGCAGGTAGGCGAGAGAAGCCTTTACTAGGTTAACGTGCATGTGACGGAACTTAGAGGACCACCACAAACACACATAACACATAATTCATGACTTGTAAACTTGTTCCCAAAATGGCAATTCTGAAGAACTTGCTTTTCATAGACATGAAGTATTTCAAACACATGATTTCATAAACTTGCATCTTTTCAAAAAGAAACATTTTCAAAAATATTTTCATAAATCATCAACACAATTTATATAGCAAACGTATAACAATTTCTCAATTCATTCAAGAAACAATAGATGCATCACGTATGATGCAGTTGAAATCATTAAACTTTCTTGAATTAAAGAAAACATTTAATGACTTATGTACTCTATTATAAACAAGTAACCCATCTTATTTGCTTCCAAAAATCTAAGTCAAGGTTGTTTTTCCCCTTGTTCTTGGGTAGGATTCTCTTGGTTCCCTGAAACAAACCAAGTCTCATTCAATAGGAATCCCATAGAAAATCCCACAATACAAAATCACTAAAATTTACCTTCATTCTTTGCCAAATGAAGTGATCTTTAGCTCAAAAGGAAGATCTTCTCTTCCTCTACCTTTTTCCTTTCTTGAACAGCTCCAAAATCTCTCTTGAGGACTAAGGAAAAATTAAACCCTAGCTTATTTCTCTTCTTTCTTTTATTCTTTTCGGATTTCTCTTTCTTTCTCTTTCTTTCTCATCCCTGAATTTTGCATCTTCTAAAATGTACGACAACACTTCTTCCTCCAATTATATCCTTAATAATCAAGAAATGTCCCATTTACCCTTCCATTTATGCCTTATGTCTTTTCATGCTTAAATGTCTTGCTAACAATATCCTTGAACATTCTGACATAACTCTTTCTTCTAGAAAAATATTCTCCCTTTTCTTAAGTTTCTAAGGACACCAAAAATCAATCCATTTGGTTTAGAACTCTAAGAATATTGCCCCAAACATTTTCGGACTGTTCTTATATTGAAACAGTACACTGCACTTAAATTTCCTCCCATTCATACTCTTCTAACCGATACTCTTACTTTGATTCAATCTATCTTTCTCATATCAATACTAAATGATATCAAATTCTATGGAGGGACAGAAAATGTTAAGAAGTTATTATGGTCAAGAATCACCTCATTCGGAGGTCGGATAACAAAGTCAAGACCGAAAGAATCAAACAAAGGTTTTATCCTCAAACATATTGAACTTAACTTGGGACAAATGGCACAACTCCTTTTTACAGATGTCGAATCAAAGTGTTCTCTGGATTATCTAAAAGAGAGCTTCAAGATCTATATCTTTCATGAAGACCTTGAAGACAAAATCAATCGTTTAAAGGGTCAAAAATGGACCAGACGATAGGATTAGACGAAACCAATCAAAAGCAGGCGAAGCAATGCAGACAAAACAATACAGACGAAGCAAAACAGACGAAACAAAAGTATTAAGACGAATTTCAGAAGCAGACGAATTAGAAAGTAGACGAAACAAAAGACAGACGGAGCAAAAAACAGACGAAACAAAACATAGACGAAGCTGACATCATCACAGACAAAGCTGACGTCATCACAAACGAAGTGAAAAAGCAGATGAAACAAAAGACAGACGGAGCAAAAGACAAATGAAACCCGAGTCAACTTAAGAAGAAGCAAAGTCAACTTAAAACTATGCAACTCTTAAGACCCTATGAAGATGCATCTTTACAGACGATGCATCCTTACAGACGAAATAACGTCATCATAGAAGAAGTTGACATCATCACAGAAGATACATTTTCATAAAAGATGCATATTTACAGATGATACATCCTTATAGACAAAATGACGTCATCACAGAAGAAGTTGACGTCATCACGGACGAAGTTGATTTATAAAAGATGCATCTTTACAGACGATGCATCCTTACAGATGAAATGACGTCATCACAGAAGAAGTTGACGTCATCACAGACGAAGTTGATTTACAGAAGACGTATCTTTACAGACGATGCATTTTTAAACTCCTAAGCATTTCCCTTTCTAAGGACCATAACTTTCAATCCAAAGGTCCAAAATTTTCATACTATATACCATTAGAAAGCTAAGAGGATAAACTACAACTTTCCAGATCAACTATTGATTTTTATTTCCAAATCTTTCCTTAACACAACTTTTACCAAGATCATCTTTTCTACTTCATTTACTCCTCATCCTTAACTCAATATCATCTATAAAGATATTATAGTCCATGATTAATCATGAACACCAACTTCATCACTTTCACCCTAATTCTTCCCATTTCATAGTCTCTCACTACCAAAAATACCAAAGCAAAATATGAATCTATCTATACTTCTCATGTACTACTCAGAAATTTTCTAAGAAAAATTTCGAGGTCCAACATAATAAACTTGAGGATTAATTTTATTATAACAAACTTAATAAACTTGAAGATTATCCTCATTAATACCTGTCAAAGTTTTAGTATTTTTAGTGTTGCTTTCACTAACACTCATATTTGCAAAACTAATGCTAAAATTGATGAGCAAATTACTTCTTTTTTTTTATTCAATACCTATACAAAAGATCATAAGATATGCATGCCATGATTTCAGAGCATTTCGAAAAATATGAAAATCTAAAGGACAAAATATAAAAGCTAATTTTATCATAACAGTAAAAAAATTTAATAGTATTGCACTAATTTATATGTTAATTGAACAAGTTAATTTCTTCGTCACAAATTCTATGAAAAAACAAAAATTAAGAATTTAAAATCGCTTTATTCTTTTTAGATTCTTAAAGAATTTACTTAAATCTTGTCTTAATTCTCAATATCAATTTTACTAGCTCAAAACCTTATAAAAATTACCTCTAAACTGAAGCATATATCGTATTTAAAACATCATAGTTTTTGCTTTTCTCTCGCTATGATTCTTCAACTAATTTATTATTAAATTATGTGAAAGTTGAAATGATCAATCTTTGTTTCAACCACTTTTACACTTGTTTTCTCTTAATCATTTGAAATCTTTAGGAGTTTGACACTATGCAAAGTTTTTAATATATATATGAGTTTTTCTCTTTATAACACTTACTGCAATTGTAGAACCAAGACAAAAAATTGAAGAACATAGTGCTTCTTACTTTTTCATTGCATTAAAAAGCTATATAAAAAATATGAAGTCTTATTCATGTGCAAGGCATGCCATGATTAGAAAATATCTCAAAAATATCAAATAAAAGATGTGAAACTCTAAATGACAACATATAAAATTGAATTCTATTATATAATTATGAGAAAATAAACTAATCTCATATTTAAACTATTTTTGCATAAATCAATTCATTGGTATTGAATTATAATGTATGCTAATTAAACAAATTGAATTCTTCATCATAAAGTTGATGCTATTAAAGATTATTATTTCATTTAGAATTTTAATAATTGTAGTATATTAACTCATGTACAACATGCATGTTGATCTAACACAGTCGTGTAGTATACATATTGTTGGACCCCGAACTTTTCTTAGAAAACTAGAACTAATAAATGAGAAATGTGGAGAAGTTCATATCTGTGTTTTGGTGATTTTGGTAGTGAGAGACTATAAAATGGGAAGAATTATGGTGAAAGTGATGAAGAACACATATATATATATGTATGTATGTTCTGTTATTAGTGTTCATGATTAATCATAGACTCTAATATCTTTATAGATGATATGAAGTTGAAAATGAAGTAGAGAAGATGATCTTGGTATGAGTTGAGATAAGGAAAGATGTGGAAACAAAATTGGTAGTATTCTGGAAAATGTTCCCTGAATATGCTTCAGTCTTTTAGCCACAACGTTTTCTTTAGTTGTCCAAACGAGATGATTCTTAATTTGGATTAACCTAGAGATATATGGATACATTTAGTATGAAAACATCGAAATTCAATTCTATCTCTAAGAGTCTCAAAATTTGTCATGAAGTGAAACTCGGGTCTAGTACATTGGGAGCTGAAGGTGAAATTCATGTTCTGACTTCGGGAGAAAATGTGGATTTACATAGATAGATTTTAGCAAGACTATCTTCTTGAAAGTTATAGATGTTTTTACCATATTTCTAACGATATAAAGTTTGTAAATTTTAGAAATCGGAGTCGAAAGATACGAGCATTACAAGTTATGAGGTTTCATTGTCTCAGTTACTGTTCATCGTCTTAGTTTGACTTTTTGCGTCTCAGTTTGACTGTCTCATTTTGCTTCGTCTCAGAATGACGTTAGCATCATCTTAGAATGACTTCATTATCATCTCAGTTACTGTTTATCATCTTAGTTTGATTTTTTTTTTCTCAGTTTGACCGTCTCATTTTGCTTCGTCTCAGAATGACGTCAGCAATCCTCTCATGACGTCAGCATCGTCTCATTTTGGCCAGAACATCGTCTAGTCCAAATTTGGTCCTCTAGATGATATAATTGGTCTTTAAGGTCTTCATAAGAGTTGTATATATTGAAGTCCTCTTTCTATCCATATAAAGAACACATTAATCGGAGTTCTATACAGAAAGGTATACCTATTTTTCTAATTCGTCTCAGAATGATATCAGCAATCGTCTCATGACGTCAGCATCGTCTCATTTTGGCCATAACTCCTTCTATAGACACCCGCATGACTTGATTCTTGAATCATTGGATTTTTAAGACGTTGATATATATCGCAGACAAAAATAATAGCCATCTGAAATAAAGTAAGAAAGATTTAGTGAAAAGAGTGGGACGGGTACAGTGAGTGTGTTTTTCAATAATATGAATTGATGTTATTGTACTTAACATATTTCAATATTTTTATAATTTCTGGAGCTCTACAGATCCAAATGAGGTGATTTTTGATTTGTGGTAAATTAGAGACATGGAGCCACAAATGGTTTGGAGAACTTGAAATCTAATTCAGTGTCTAAGATGTTCAAATTTTAGAGGAAAGGTGTACATAGTATATTGTTATAGACAAGAGCAGTCCAAAAAAATATTTGAAGTATATCTTTCGAATCACTGAACCGAATTGAATGATTTTGGTTTCATTAGAAACTTGAGACAATGGGGGAAATTTTTCTGGAAGAAAGTGTTATGTTAGAATATTTAAGGGTGCTTTTGGCAAGACACTTAAGTATAAAAGACCTAAGGCATAAATTGAAGGACAAATGGGACATTTCTCAATCATTAAGGGTATAATTGGAAGAAGAAGTGTTGTCTTGC
>JANIIA010008177.1:0-13913 GCA_027478495.1 Erythroxylum alaternifolium | reverse complement strand
CATATAACCTATTAGCATTCATTGGATTAAAGAAGAAAGATGTGCATTGGATGGACTATCTTCCTTCTTCCATCTTCTAAAAATGAAATTGGTAGGTCATACTTAGGTTAATGGTCTTTTCATATGGCCATCTTAAAGATAAATGAGAAGAGTCTCATTTATTGTCTACTTTATGATTAATTAAAGTAAGAAATGATGCATTGGTTGCTATTCTCTTCTTCCATTCCATGCATAACCGAAATTGAGGGTGCAAGAAGGTGTTCTTGCATGGTTTCACTCTCTCTCTCTCCTTTTACGAATGAGTGAGCCAAAATTTATATGAGAAGAGTCTCATTTTTTGTTCATTTCTTCTAAGAAGAATCTCCTCCAAACATTTCTTCTCCTTAGCCACCAAAGGATTTTTTTAACCAAGTTGTCCTAAAGGAACAAGATGTAAATCAAATTGGTTGAGGATACAACAATAAGGAAAGGATAGATTGACAAAAAAAAGGATTCAAAAGCAAAAGGCTTTGGATACAAAAAGAAGGAGAGGATAGCGCAGCAAGAAATTAAAGCTGTAGCAAAGGAGTCAGTAATATCACTATCTTGTTTATGTTTATTATTATCCTTATTCCATATCATGTATAGATTGGCATGATGATTTGGATATATTTCTTTTGCCGCAAATAAGATTTCTAAAAAGTTTTGAAATCTACTGATTCTCCAAATATGGCATACTTTCTTTTCCCGATCTAATATAGTGCATAATTGTGGCTTGGTTATCTATTCTCTATCATGGTCGTGATAGATCCCCCACAATTGTGGCCCTGTGCTTAAGCTTCTATCACAATCATGGCCCTATGTTGGTGCTTCTATCATAATCGTGGTAGGTCCCCCATATTCTTGGCCTTATGTTTTGGTTCAGGTCTCCTCCAAAACTCTTTCGAATGCCCTAAAACATTAACAAATTCATCACAACACCTCATATATATATAACTGAAGCTCAAAAACATGTTCTCACATAAAGAACAATTAAAAAACAAATTTTTATAAACTAAACACAAATTTTTATGAACTAACACAATTCTTAAGTTGAACACACAATAAACAATCAACTTAATCACTAAACACGTATCAAATCACCCATAAAATTATAATGCAATATATTTTTATAGGTAATTTGATATGTGTTTAGTGGTTAAAAATAGATGCAACCTGTAAACACATATCAAATTATGAATTTAGTGGTTATGAATTGTGTCATAATAGATATGAATATTAATATACCACCACAGTTAATAGAGTTTAGTTTAACACATAAGCTTTTTTAGTTATTTTATTTAGAGTAGAAAAAATCTTGTTCCAACATTCTTATGCAATATCCAATCGTTGATTAGCTAATAATAACTACTACATAACTAAATTCAGTAAGAAATATTAATTTTGCTGCTCCTCAAAGGTACAGATTCCTCATATCGTCGTGCATTTGATTCTTGAAAGTATAATGAAGGACAAACCTAAATTAAAGTTGCAGGAGTAAAGGAGATGTTAAGATAACCATAAATGACTCTACAATCAAATCAAAACATAAAGAATTATCAAAAACGAATGGTTAAAAATTCAAGATCACCATTATGAGTCTACTGGATTTTTTACACTTAAAAACCAAGACATGAATTGTGAAATACCATAAAACTGGAAAATTAATCTATGGAGATAGAGAGAGAAACTAACACCTGAATTTGTAGAAACCTAAAAACCTAATTTTCTCCCTTCCCCTTAGTGTAATTTAAGGAAAAAAGAATACAGGTAGAGAATAAAGACACCTCTTTTCAGTACAGTATATTCAAATGCTTCAATTAGAGAACAATATTGATGAACAGTGAAATCATACCTAACATTCTAATTAGCAAACAATGGAGGCAAAGCAAGATTCATGCGTTGATGAAACATAAAAATAATAGTTTACAACTTGCTTGCAAAAAGGAATCTAACTTCGAGTATGGTAATATAAACTAACCCTAATAGATTTGCACTGAATAGTATAATAGAGACTCGTCTAAAGATGGATAGAAATAACCAAAAACAAAAAAAGAAACAAAATATGAAATGAAAACATAATAAAGATAACAAGAAGGGGATTTATGAAGAGAGGATATGAAATAGGGTTCTTATTTTTGTTTCCTTTTGATAAACTTTCGCAATTTTGTTTCCCTTCTTTAATTTTGTGAAGACTTTTTAAATCCACATTTGGTGACAATTTCAAAAATCGTCAGCAATGGGTCAACATTTGGCAATGATTTTTGAAATTGTAGCCAAAAAGTGACTTTCAAGTATTTTTTAAAAAGCATAGCTTAAAGTAACCAAATTTCACTAACTTTTAGTTTTACAAAAGCCAACCTTTTGTGACAATTTTAGAAAAGCAATGCCAAAGTTTACTCTTTAGCGACTATTTTGTAAACTAAAGGCTTAGGCGACTATTTTCAAGCCTTTAGCGATGATTTTTAAAAAGTAGCAAAAAAAAGTGTAGCCAAATATCTACCTTATTATAGTGTCATTTACATTATGGTTATTGTTATGAAGGTTTTCCTCAAAGTACCAAATTTATTTGTAAGTTGTGCCTACCCTTTTGCATGGCAATCCCACTTAGATTCATTTTAGCAAAGATTCAACCTTCTCTTGTGATTGTCAACTAACCAATTTGTTCTCGAACTCCTTATGACCCTCTCAGTTTTTAACTTTAACACTCTATTATGAATACTACAAAAGAACTAAATATTAATGGCAAAAATAAGAACAAGAAAGAGATACAGTGAACATTAACCTTTATTATTTCTTTCAAAGTATACAGAAGAACGCTCTCTCAATCTTTATATGTCTCACACTACACTCACTCTCTTTTTGAGAGAGCAAGGCTCAAACGAGCTATTTATAGGCACCTCTAGATGGCCAAGTTAGAATCCTAATATAACTCAAGTATCTAAGATCACATCTTGTTCTATCTTATCTTTATAAAATTACGTCACACTAACTAATAGGATGACATCCCCATCTATTTAGGACTCTATCTGATAGGACTTATCTACATTATAACTAACAAGATAATAGATTACATCTATTTGGGAAAGATCTATCTATGTCTATAAAAATCTCCACTATCTTTAGATGATCATCCCATATGATCTTTATCTCTTAAAGCTGATGCTTATCCTCTATAATCTTATCTACCACATCATCCAACATCTCTTCATCTCTATTCATTGATGATGAGTCATCCAGGCCAAAGCCTGCTATAGCATACTAGTCTAATCCAATGCTTCTTATAGGTGTGCATTAGTCTATGTTTTTCTTTGTAATTGGCAAGTGTTTCTTGCATAATTGTTGATTATTGTTGTAGTTTAGGATTAATTTTGTATGTTTTCACTTAGTTTGATTTCCATCGTTGTTCTTTTATATTTGATGCTAATTTAGGATAAGAATTGACTATTTTTGTGTAGGTAGGAAGATTGAGTAACTTGGAGATTGAACTAGAGATTAAAGAGGAAAAGAAAAGATGAAATTTTCCATGGCCAATTCCCATGATCGTAGGAATCATGTCAATTCTCACGATCGTGGGAATTATAATCGGAGACAATACGCAGTGCTTCATTAAACTTAGGATTTTTGGCCTATTAAAGCATAATTAAGCCTCCATCATAAGGGGAGATGAAACCCTTCTGTAGAAACACCATCCTTGAATGAAGAACACATGTTTAGAGCCTTAAGGAAGGATTGAAGTCAAGGATTATCATCAAGATTGGGGAAAATAGCACATTAACATCAAAAATTCTAGATTTTGGCAAAAAAGAGAAGAAGTTCCTTTTATCCAATCTTCTGTGTTTTTCTTCCTTTTATTTTTTGTAAAATGGTTTATTCAAATGTTGATGACGTTATGGAGACCGTATTAGGTTGATTTAGTTGTGTAGGATTGCACAACGAGAATTAGTTGATAAACTCCTATTTTATTGAATTAAATGAGGTTGTATTTGATGATTGTTGATTTTATTTGTGTTCTTGCAATAAATTGAGAGAGTGAGTGAGATTAATTGTGTAAGATTGTACAACAAGAGTTGGCAACCTATAAACTTACAATCATCACGTCAATTGATTAGTTGGAAGAGAGATCTCGGCGAAGTCAATTGACCACCCATAGGATAGCTTAATAACTAGTTGAATCGGTAGAGTCATTGGGTAGGTTGAGAGATCGTCCAATTGATTCCCTTTAGTTTAATTAGGGACAATTAATTACACCTTGAGGGAGGGTAATTAATACATTCAAAAATCTATAATGAGACACAATTCAATTAATAAAATAGGAGGGAGACAAAATAGGGGAAAAATTAATCTCTAGTCTTTAGATTCTTAAATTCTGGTTTTTCTGCACTTTGGTATTGTTTATTGCTCTATTTATAGCCTTTCAATTTTAATTTAATTTTCCAGATTATTTGCACTAAACAATTTTGTTTCTTAAACAAAGTTTCATCTGAATTAAGTGGTGTCTGGACATCAATCCCTGTGGGATTGATATCTGCTTTCTAACTACAAGTCACGACCGGTACACTTGTAGTTTTTGAGCGTAAAACGAGTAGATAGTTTTTACAATCAACAAGTTTTTGCTGCCGTTACCGGGGATTGATTGTTTAGCATCTTGTTTAATTTAGATTACTTTGATTTAAGATTTTTAATACTTTTCCTTGTGTAATTGCAAGTGCATGAACACAAGGAGCACGTGAAGATTAACATAATTTGGTAACAACAAACTATCCAATATCACAAGACACATCAAGACATCTCAGAATGAGGAATGACACATATAAAAAGTTAGAGGCCAAGAAGAAATAGAAAGAACGATGATGGAAGATAGATATTATAGGGAGCAAAGAACTTTTGGGAATTACAAAGGGAGACAGTATAGTTAGGGAAGTAACAATCCTTATTGGAACATATACACTACGGGGTGGCAGAACTACCCAAATTTCAATTGGTCCAATAATGCAAGTACTCAAATGTGACATCAAGACCTATTTAAATTTCAACAAGACCAACTTGGACTTTTGGAGAAAATAATGGATAAGTTGATGGATGTTTTGGGTTCCAAACTGGCAACTCAAGAAGAGAATCAGAAAAGGATGTTTACTAGTTAAGAGGAAAGCCAAAAGAGGATGGAGGCAAAGTTTGATCAGATTATGAAAAATAATGCCTTATCCATCTACAATCTAGAGATTCAAGAAAGATAGCTTTCCCATGAATTTTGTAAGAGAAGTGTGGAAGACTCTCTAAGAAATATGGAATTACATCAATGAGAGCAATATGAGGCTATCACACTTAAAAATATGGAAGAGCTAGAAGAACTAGTGGAACACCAAGTTGAACCACCTTATTGAAGATTAAGAGATGAAGAAAGAGTATGAAGAAAAAAATGCCAAGCCTCCCTTTTATTCACCAGTTCTTGATATATCAGTTACAAACATCGAAAAATCTTGGGTAAATGTTTATGAAAAGAAACTTATCCTTCTGATTGATAAAGACCAAGTGACATTCAATATTAATGATGTATTTAAGAATTCGAAGGATAGTAACTCATTTAGGATAATTGATATGTTCGAATCTTCTAATAAATAAGAAGACGAAGAACAGATGACAACAGACATCGAGTTTGAAGAAGCTATGAAAGTCTTTATTCGTGAAGTAGAAAAAGTAGAGGAGACAAAGGTGATTAAGGAATAAAAAGAGCAACTCACCTTTGTACAGGACAAACTGTTGGATTCAATAAAAGATTCAGTGAGTTTTGTTATTCCCTATTATGTTGACAGTTCATTTGGAAGAAAGACATTATTGAGCTTAATTGGTTTTCAAAATGTTATCCATATTGTCCTTTTGATTATTTTGCAGTTTGTAGCTTACTTACAAGCTACAAAACTGATGTTGAACAGAAACAATAGAAGCAAGCCGCTCATAATTAATCCCGGCTAAGTTTCCAATGAAAGCAGAGAGTCGAGCTATTGACGTTAAAAGAAGCATTGCATGGGAGGCAACCCATAGATGTCTATTTCCTTTTGATTGTCTTTGTCTATTTGTTTGTTTTATTTCTTTAGTTATAAGCATGTTTGAATTGAGGTTGATTGATGTTTAATTTGGTTTTTGTTTGAAATTCAACCTGTTTCTTTTCAAAATTCTTGATGATAATATTAATTTGATGTGTTTGTAGGTTGTGGGATCATGGAGAACTAATATTAACCTTGGAAGAAGGTTTGGAATTGCGAGAATCACCTCATCCTATGATACTTTCTGGAGAGAAATCCCACGATCTAAAGAGAAATCCCACAATTGTAGGAATTGTGGGAATTCCATCCGGAGGGAAACTCACCTTTTCTTCTTTTACACATTCTTCAAAATTTTACTCCCTCTCTCTCTAACCCGTGAAATTCTCTCCTCTGACTCTCTAAAACTCTTCAATTTTTCTCTAGATTCTTGATTTTCCTCTTACAACGGCACTAAGGAAGATGATGGTTAGGAAACCGGTTAATGAACTTCGTTTACAAGTCTTCGGTGAAGTTAAGCATGATTTAGCGGTAGCCTACCGCTCTCCCCTTCCAATTTACTCAAAGGAAGAAGTTATGAGTTTCTGCAACCTTAAGGATAGAGAAATAGTCACTCCTCGTTATTTTGATTTTTAATTGTTAGAAAACATAAGAGTGAGATGAAAACTTGAGCAACTAGCTATAAACGTAGGATATAATAGGTTTATTAGGTGTGATGTACCTATTTATGCTACTATAACTTTGAAGTTTTTCACAACAGTCTGGTATAACTCTAAAATGGATGTGCTTTGGTTTAGGTTAGCCAAAAATGTTTTTAAACTTGATTATACTGTCATGCGTGAAATTTTTAATTTGTCGAGTGCAAAAATTCTAGATGGTCACGCTGATTTTGATGTCAATTCTTATTGGAAAACTCTGACTGGGGAACAAAACTGATAGTTGTCAATTGCATTGTGTTTTAGGGTGTAATTTGTTAAATACTTAGTGTTAAATTGAGTGTTAAATGTGTGTTTATGTGTTAATTGTGTTAGTTTATGTGTTTAAGTGTTTTTATGGGTTAATATGAGTCTTTCAGCTTAATTGTTATATTTTTAGGTACCTTGATGGGTTTGTTAGTGTTTCAGGGTAAATGGCGAATAATGGAGAAGTTGCGAGGAGTTTTCAAGCCAAAGGCGTAGCCCACAATCGTGGCACAGTAGGCCATAATCGTGGCAAAGAGGGATGAGTCAGCAATAGCCAGGCCACGATCATGCACTTTGGGCACGATCGTGACAGAGAGCTTCCATTTAGGCCACAATCGTGCATAGTGGTCCACAATCATAACAGAAAGGTTTAGGCACTAGCCACAATTATGGCAGGCAGGGCCACGATCGTGTCTTGCGTCGAGCTGAAACAAAAACTCAAATTTTGCAAGATTTTTCAAACTGTTTCGACCTAAAGCACCCAAAGTATAAATACAACATTATGAGACAGATACAGCAGCCTAGAGAGTCTTGCAAGAGAGCCATTGCATCATCCAATTTTGAGAGAAAATTTAGAGAGAAATCGAGAGTTTGATGAAGGAGACAAAGGAAGAGAAACACGGAGACAAAGTTAAACGCGATGTACTTCTTAGACAAGTGGTTTCTCACTGTCGCTGCCTCCACAATTCCATTCCTAACAGTATTTTCTATTTATTCAATTTTATTGATGTATGAAATTGCAATATTATTTAAGAATAAGTTGTGTTGAACATTGAGTTTTGTTTATACTCACCTTCGAGTTTTTAATTCTTGAGATTAATAAAGTTTAATTGATTGTGTTATTGTTGATTTAATTGTGATTCAATTTCTGTTTGTAATAATTTGGTAATAAACTGAGAGGGTGAGCCGAGTGAAAATAATCAATTTGGGCTAACAAGAGTTAGGTAAATTGATAGATAAGAATTGGATCAAACTAGTAGAATCGTGTAAAGGGAGATCGAGCATAGGTTCCCGGTAGGTTAATAGACAATTTTAGAACTATTTAGGTTATGGGTAAATTGTGAGTCGAGAAAGCACAATTCCATAATTTAATTTAGGGATCATTAGTTAGGGTTAAGGATTATAACTCGAGGCAGAGTAATCTACCCTAGGATTGTCTAGACCCATTAATTCAATAATTGCATAATTGGTTAGATTTCATTAGCTTCGGATTAAAATCCCCTTTCTCTCACTTTATAGTTTCTAGGTTGATTTTCATATTGGGTTGTGTGATTTTGCAATTTTGTTGATATCTCTGCATTTTAATATTCATAATTGATTGCTTGATTGATTCATTTCCTACATTAGTTTATTTCTTTTAAATTATTATAATTTAGTACGACCTTAGATTTTAGGACTAGTTAGCCCTCGTCGTGGGATCGATACCTTAGGTACTACATAAACGACCCATGTGCTTGCAAAATTTACCAAGGTTAATAAATATTAAAACTTAGCTTGTGTAACTTTGCGATCAAGTTTGCGGCGTCGTTACTGGGGAGGCAATTTAGTTCTATAGTTTAAGGTGAAAAATATTTTTAAATATTTGTTTTCATTTTTCATTCATTTCAGGAAGCGTTCTCTTACATGAACAAAAGAGTCACAAGAGCTTCGATTTGTGCAGTTGAGATAATAGATTTAGAAATCACGCGATTAGAACGAACCCTTAAGAAAGCTCAGTAAGAGGAAGAAGAAGATATAGAAAAGTCAACAATGGTCGAGGAATTTCAGAGGAACATGGATCAGGAAGTGAACCCTGGATGACAACAACGGACCACCCTTATGGACCCTCCTGAACATGCTTTAGCAGAACGTCTAATTTTACGGATTGGCGAATGAGGACCCAAATGTGCATATCGTGAATTTCCTTGAGATCTGTGATACTTCTTGGTATCACCAAATGTCGGAGGACGTGGTTAGGATTAGGCTATTTCCTTTCACATTTAGAGATAGAGCGAAAGGTTGGTATCATTCACTGAGCCTAGCTAACATCACGACGTGGGATAGCTTGTGCATGCCTTTCTAGACAAATACTTCCCACTAATGAAGACCATAAAGATTATAAAGGAAATCACCAATTTCCAATAAGGTGATGGGGATTCAATTTATAAAGCATGGGAGCGATATAAAGACCTGCAGAGGAAGTGCCCACACCATAACTTACCCAAGGAGTTCCTTCTGCAAACGTTCTATAACAAAGTAATCCCACCTACTAGAGGCATGGTCGATGCAGTGTCAAGAGGATCTTTGATGTGAAAGACAGTGGATGAGGCAGAGGAGTTGATCGAAGAGATTGCTAGCAACAGCTGCTTATGGACGAGTGAGAGAGATAGGCAGCCTACAACTTTTAGAGAGTAGAAGGGAATTGTCACAGTCAATCAAACGACAGAGATGCAAGCTAAGATCAACAATTTGATGTGAGAGCTCAGCAATATGAAGATGTCATCTTCAGCCCAAGTCAAAGCCGTGCAAGTAAAGTGTGAACTCTATGGTCAGCTAGACCATGACACTGTGGATTGCTACTTGATGAGAGAGGACAAGTAGGAGCACGTAAACTATATGGGAGCGCAGTTTGGATGAGGAGGGGGAATCAATCCCTACTCCAACACTTACAACCCCAGGTGGAAGAATCACCTTAACTTCTCCTGGTCGAACAACAATGGAGGGTAGTTAAGGCTTCAGGGGAAATCAAACTTTGAGCAAGATAAAGCAAGCTCGATGGAGTCAAAGTTGGACAGGATTTTGGACAAGATAAGAGGCATAGAGGAGGCACATAGGAGGCTTGAGAGAAAATTTGAGCAAGTAATGAAGAATCATGCCTCGTCCATACACAATTTAAAAGTCCAATTGGGCCAGTTAGCAGAGGCTATGTTGACTCAAAATACTGGAACTCTTTCAAGCAACACCAAGTCCAATATAAAGGAACGTATCATGGTCATCAGTCAGACCCAAGATGGAGAACCTGAACGAGTGCATGAGGAGGAAGAAGGGAAAGGAAAAGGTGAAGAAAACCTTCTAAAAGAGCCCTTGAGCAAGTCAATTAAAGTAACCTGATGGGTATTTTCGCACCAATTTTTTACTCAGCAGGAGTTATATGGAAAGAGGGAAGTAGAGAAATAAGAAATAGAGCCAAACAAGGTCGAGGAAGTGACAGAACAAATACAAACGAAGCTAAAATTATAGGAGTCTGTCACAAAGAAAGGTAAGGAGCAACCATTGGAAGACGACCCCAACATAGTGAAGAAGAGAGATGACCCAGGGGACTTTTTCATCCCCTGTAGTATTAATAGGATCATTATAGATAGGGAATTTGCAGATTTAGGTGTGAGCGTAAACATGATGCCCTATATATTCAGTCTAAAATTAGGGTTAAGAGAGTTAGTGCCCACCAAGTTTTTGGTCAAGACAATTGATAGAACATCACATAGACCGATAGGAATTATACAGGATGTGTTGGTGAAGGTTGGTAAATTTATCTTTCCCATAGACTTCTATGTTTTGGAAATCAGTGAAGATGAGGAAATCCCAATAATTCTTGGTCGACCGTTCTTGGCCATTGCGTGCTCAATTATTGATGTTGATGGGGTAAATTAACTCTGCTAATAGCGAAGGAGAAATTGACATTCAAGGTAACTACAAGAGAGTACGGATCTCTTTCACCTCCAGTGGATCTTAAAGAACCTGAACCTTGAGGCGAATGGGAGGACATAGAAGATCCTGAGAATGCTTTTAGGAAGAAGTGCTCAAGAAGGAGAAGGCGAGGAAAGGAAAATTGTATAGACAGTGGTAACTACACTATAGTAGCTAAAGTGCAAACTTTGAGATTAACGATGACGCTACCATCAAACTATTAATTCGAACCATCGTGAGCTTAATGGAGCATTGAGCTACTGATGTTAAAAAAAGTGTTGCATGGGAGGCAACCCATGGAAAAGTAATTCTTTGTTAATTTTGTTCGAACGTTTAAAATTTATTTTTAGTTAGGTTCATTTTTGTTGAATAAAATTGGAAAAGGAATCAGACATCAGAAATTACGTGGAAGATTTTCAAGCATGAAAAGAGAGGTAGACACAGGATAGGAAGTGAAATTGAACCAAATTGGAAAAAGAACAAAGCAGGAATTTGGAGTGAGTGTATAGTCGCCGGCCATGACCATGGCCTAGCAAGTCACAATCATATCCTGCGATTGAGCGTGCCCTAGATGGTAAGCTGTATGCCATGATTATGGCATAGAAGGCCACGATTATAGCCTGCGACTATGTAGAAAAAAGGGAAGGCCGCAAAAAATTTTAAAACAACTTACCATTTTACCCTTTTTACCACTTTTACATTCAATTCTAACTTTACTTTCACTTTTACTTTCATTTTCAGTTTATCTCTATAGAATTCAAGCATTCAAACACTCTTACCTCCTCTAGAATTTTGCAACCTTTAAATTTTTCCCAATTTCTACCAAATAATGCCATGCATTATGCAATCAGCCTACCGGGAACTATATGGATGATAACAAGTTACAAGCTGGGGATGAAGAAACTGAGCAACAGATTTTGAAGCACCTTTTCCAATTTATACCAAGGAGGAAGGTACTCGTTTTCGTTCTCTTCATTATAGACAAATTGTAGTTCCCAAATATTTTGACTTTAACACACTAGATAGGTTAGAATTGCGTGAGTGGGTAGAAAACCCAGCTGAGAGGATCTAGTTGGCTCAATTTATTTGAGTTCAATTCCCTATTTATGAGGAGCTTACACTGAAAATTTTCACAACCCTGACCTTTGACCCTAACAATACAAAAGAACTGTGGTTTAGATTGGGAGGACGAGCATATGAATTAAATGTTGAAATCATGTACGAGATGTGTAGATTCCCCGAATCCACCATCATCAATCAACATAATGGCTTCCGTCTTTCTCAATACTGGCATGAGCTTACGTGAATTGAGCGATTCTATGCAAAGAATGCTCACAATAACTTCATACAGTCCCATGAACACTTATTGCTGCATAAATTTATGTCTCAGCTAGTCTTTGACAAGACCGAAATCAACAAGTGTTCTACCAAAGAACTCTTTATAATGTGGTGCATGGATCACAGTATGCACATCCACCCATGTCCTGAATGCCATTACTGTGACTCCGCATAAGTGGAGCAACTATCTTGGAATAGGATACATAATGTCTGCCGTTGCAAAACATTTTGGTGTGGAATGGAGGGGGTTAATAGTTCACCTCCATGACTTCCTCAATCACCATCACTTATTCCGGGTTGAGATCATCCATTCCACAAACATGACATTTAGGGACATCAGCCAAAAGACACATGTTCATATCAGGGTGGGTTAGGTAAGTTCAAGCTCAGCACCACCTCGGCAGGCACAAGAGGAATTCACCAGTGAAGAATCCGAGGAAGAAGAGAAAGAAGAACAAGGTTGGAAGAAGGCGTTGGATGCAATCACAGAGACTAATAAGACACTTACAGAGATGGGGCGAACACAACGATGCCAAAGCCAGGATATCCGACTAATCAATATTTTAAGTCTCAAGGAGTTCAATTACCGCCTTCGACACCATCACCACCTCCATCTCCTTAGGATTTATACCTAACCCAATTTTTCTTTTCCAATTAGGCTTCAATTCTATTTTGTTTTTATGTTTATTTTTATTTGTTTACTATCACTTTAATTTCTGTTTTATCGTTACTTATTTTATGTGATGTGTGCCTCCTTCTCACCATGAGGACAATATGTTGTTTAAGTGTGGGGAGGGATTCTGTGTTTTTTTACTTTTGAATGTGATTTTTCATACTGTATGATAGTTGTTAGGTTGCATTGTGTGAACTGTTTGAATGTGTCAATGGCTTAGATGAGTGAAATTTGTTTAATTTTAAACATAGTCTAGTAGGTTGTAAATGATCATTAGCTCGCAAAATTAGTGAATCAGGGGTTCTTTGGATAAATATACAGCTTAATTAGGACTTAGTGTAAATTTAGCACACTCTAGATTGTCACATTCATTCATAATTTAAAGCCCTTTAACTTAAGTAGGTTAACTAGTATTTTTCATGAAAACAAATAGATAAAAATAACAAGGTAGTTAAAAAAAGTACTGTTAATAAATTACTATTCCGCTGACGTTTAGGTTATGAATAGAGCTAGTAGTCAGTTGAAAACGTGATAATAGCTAAGTAACTAGATCGACACACATCACAAATGTGTGCCTTCGCATCAAAAGACTACAATGACGTTTTAACCAAGCTGTTAATAAATGAATTAGTCGAGTAACCGGATCGACATTCATCACCAATGTTTGCCTCCGAGTAAAAAACTAAGTCCGTGGTTTAAAAATAACAAAATGTTCTTAATAAAAACTACCAGACTTGTAATAAGCTTGAATTTTCATAAAAATGCACTTAGGAATAGTTACAAAGTCTGAAGGACCAAAGAATTATTAATATGTGTGTAAAATTGAAAAGGGTAATTGAATTAGCACTTAGATCCTGATTAACTTGTATATTTAGTTCGAAGCCCTTAGACAGATTTTACATGTTAATGATTAGATATAACTTGTCATATTGTGTTCAAGATTAAATTTGTTTCATGAAGTTGAAGCCATTGTCTCATTTTTGCATTGTGTGCTTTGTTTTTGTTATGTTTATTGTCTTGTTTACTTGAGGACAAGCAAACATTTAAGTGTAGGGATGTTGATAGTTGTCAATTGCATTATGTTTTAGGTTTTAATTTTTTTAGTATTTAATGTTAAATTAAGTGTTAAGTGTGTGTTTATGTGTTAATTGTGTTAGTTTATGTGTTTAAGTGTTTTTATGGGTTAGTGTGAGTCTTTGAGCTTAATTGTTATAT
>JANIIA010008167.1:0-13913 GCA_027478495.1 Erythroxylum alaternifolium | reverse complement strand
TGTCAGAAATAGTTTTCACAAGAATTATGACTTGTGAAATAGCCAAAGAAGCTTGGGACATGCTGAAAGAATTATATCAGGGCAATGTTAGGACAAGAAAGATGGAAGTGCTAAATCTCAAAAGAGATTTTGAGACTTTAAACAAGAAGGAGTAGGAGACCATATAGGAATATTCTGATAGCTTGACGAAGGTGGTGAATAAAGTTTGACTATTAGGTGAAGATCTACCAGACAGTAGGATTGTGGATAAGATGCTTATAAGTTTGCCTAAGCGATTTGAGGCAAAAATTTCATCTCTTGAAGATTCAAGAGATATTTGTCAAAAAACTCTTTTAGAATTAACCAATGCCTTACAGGCTTAGGTGAAGAAGGGCCATAAGGAAAGTTAGAACTGAGGAAATTGATCAACGAGCTCTTTTAGCCAAGTTGTCAAAAGGAAGAGGTAAAATTCCTCAATGTGATCATTGCCAAAAATCAGGGCATAAAGAGAAAGATGTTGGCATAAGGGGAAACCTCAATGTTTCAACTATAAATGATCTGGACATATACAAAAGGATTGCAGATTGAAAAATGAGTAAGCAAATATAGTCGAGTTGGTTGATGAAGAAACTCTTTTTTGAAAGTTGATGGGAGGTGCACCGAGATGTGTTTAGAGAGACGTGCTCCAATGATTGCAGGTTGGTAAGAAAGGCATCAACGGGATGATGAGAAGTGCATCAATTGGTGAAGAGAAGTGCCTCACAGAATATTCTTAAGATGGGGAGAAGTGCTCCTGAAAGTTTGATTTTCCAACTTTGAATCAAGAGAGGGTGTTGAAGTTTATTCAAAGTTTGAATTAGTCTTTAAGTTGTTTTAGTCCTGTAGATTCTGTAGGGTAGTTTCCTGATTTTATTCTACTTTGTTATGGCCAAAATATCTAGTTTTGTTAAAGATTTTCTTTGATTTTTAGTTTATCTGTAAGCTTGTTTAAAGGCATGATCAGATGGAATAAATTGAGATAACATAGAAAAAATTTATCGATCTTTCTTGCTCACTTTTTCCTATCATTTCTGTCCAAAATTACAACATGGTATTAGAGCCAAGTTTTGGACTTGTGAGCTAGAAGGAAAAATCCTTCAAATATAAAACTCATGGCCTCCAATAACTGAGCACCTCTTGCTCCCTTCAATTTCAATGGTGAAAACTATCAAGTTTGGCCTGTCAAAATGAAAGCTCACTTAAGAGGGCATTCTTTAAGGCAGTGGGTTGATACTGTAAGAGAAGTACCACCTTAGGAAACAATGAAACTGTCAATGCAATTAGAGTCCATGAAGAAGAAGAAACAAAAGCTCCAAGAGCTTTATCATTGATTCGTGCTATTGTGTTAGAAATAGTTTTCACGAGAATTGTGACCTGTGAAACAGCCAAGGAAGCTTGCGACAAAGTGAAAGAATTATATCAGGGCAATGATAGGACAAGAAAGATGTAGGTCTGGAATCTCAAAAGAGATTTTGAGACTTTAAGCATAAAGGAGCAGGAGACCATACAAGAATATTCTGATAGTTTGACGAAGGAGGTGAATAAAATTCGACTATTGGGTAAAGATCTACCAGACATTAGGATTGTGGATAAGATGCTTATAAGTTTCCCTGAGCGATTTGAGGCAAAAATTGAATCTTTTGAATATTCAAGAGATATCAGTCAAAAAACTCTTTTAGAATTAGTCAATGCCTTGCAGTTTTAGAAGCAAAAAAGGGCCATAAGGAAAGTTAGAACTGAGCAAATTGATGAAAGAGTTTTTTTATCCAAATTGTCAAAAGGAAATGGTAAAATTCCTTAATGTGATCATTGCAAGAAACTGGGGCATGAAGAGAAAGATTGTTGGCATAGAGGGAAACCTTAATGTTTCAGTTGTCAAAGATTTAGACACCTACAGAAAGATTGCAGATTGAAAAAGGAAGAAGCAAATATGGTGAAGTTAGTTGATAAAGCAAGTCTTTTCTGAAAGTTGGTGAGAAGTGCACCAATATGTGTTTAGAGAGACGTGCTCCAATGATTGTAAGTTGGTGAGAAGGGCATCAACAGGATGATGAGAAGTGCATCAATTGGTGAAGAGAAGTGCTTCACAAAATATTCTGAAGATGGGGAGAAGTGCTCATGAAAATTTGAATGTCCAACTTTGAATCAAGAGAGGGTGTTGGAAGTTGATTTAAAGTTTGAATTAGTCTTTAAGTTGTTTTAGTCCTTCAGATTCTGTAGGGTAGTCTCCTGATTTTATTCTTTAAGAGAAAGATTTTTGGCATAAGGGAAAATCTCAATGTTCCAACTGTAAAAGATTTGGACACATACAGAAAGATTGCAGATTGAAAAAGGAATAAGCAAATATGGTGGAGTTGGTAAATGAAGAAACTCTATTTTGAAAGTTGGTGAGAAGTGTACCAAGATGTGTTTGGAGAGACGTGCTCCAATGATTGCAGGTTTGTGAGAAGGGCATCAATAGGATGATGAGAAGTGCATCAATTAGTCAAAAGAAGTGCTTTACAGAATATTCTCAAGATGGGGAGAAGTGCCCCTGAAAATTTGAATGTCCAATTTTGAATCAACAGAGGGTGTTGGAAGTTGATTCAAAGTCTGAATTAGTCTTCAACTTGTTTTAGTCTTGCAGATTCTATAGGGTTGTTTCCTAATTTTATTCTACTTAGTTATGGTCAAAATCTCTCGTTCTGTTGAAAATTTTCTTTGATTTGCAGTTTATCTATAAGCCTATATAAAGGCATCATTAGATATAATAAATTGATATAACTTATAGAAAATTCATCGATCTTTCTTGCTCACTTTTTCTTATCATTTATGTCCAAAGTTACAACATGGCATCAGAGCCAAGTTCTGGAATTCTGAGTTAGAAAGAAAAATCCTTTAGATGTAAAACCCATGGCCTCTTGTAACAAAGCACCTCTTGCTCCGTCTAATTTCAATGGTGAAAACTATCAAGTTTAGGCTATCAAAATGAAAGCTCACTTGAGAGGGCATTCTTTAAGGCAGTGGGTTGATGCTCTAAGAGAACTACCACTTTTAGGAAAAATGCAATGCTCAATCAAATTAGAGCCCATGAAGAAGAAGAAAAAAAGCTCCAAGAGCTTTATCATTGATTCATGCTGTTGCGTCAAAAATAGTTTTCACGAGAATTGTGACTTATGAAATAGCCAAGGAAGCTTGGGACATACTGAAATAATTATATCAGGGTAACGATAGGACAAGAAAGATGGAAGTGTTGATTCTCAAAAGAGATTTTGAGACATTAAGCATGAAGGAGTAAGAGACCATGCAGGAATATTCTGATAGCTTGATGAAGAAGGTGAATAAAATTCAACTGTTAGGTAAAGATCTACCAGACATTAGGAATGTGGATAAGAAGCATATAAGTTTTCCTGACGATCTGAGGCAAAAATTTCATCTATTGAAGATTCAAGAGATATCAGTCAAATAACTCTTTTAGAATTAATCAATGTTATGCAGGCTCAGGAGCAAAGAAAGGCCATGAGGAAAGTTGGAACTGAGCAAATTAATGAAAGAGCACTTCTAGCCAAATTGTCAAAAGGAAGAGCTAAAATTCCTTAATGTGATCATTGCAAGAAAATACGGTATGAAGAGAAAGATTGTTGGCAAAGGGACAAAAATCAATGTTTCAGTTGTAAAAGATTTGGACACCTACTGAAAGATTGCAGCTTGAAAAAGGAACAAGAAAATATGGTGAATTTGGTTGATGAAGAAACCCTTTTTTGAAATTTGGTGAGGAGTGCACCAATATATGTTTGGAGAGACGTGCTCCAATGATTGGAGGTTGGTGAGAAGGGCATCAATAGGATGATGAGAAGTGCATCAATTGGTGAGGAGAAGTGCTTTAAAGAATATTTTGAAGATGGGGAGAAGTGCTCTTAAAAATTTGAATGTCTAACTTTGAATCAAGAGACAGTGAGGAGAAGCGCTTCAAAGAATATTTTGAAGATGGGGAGAAGTGCTTTTAAAAATTTGAATGTCTGTAGGGTTGTTTCCTGATTTTATTCTACTTAGTTATGGCCAAAATCTTTGGTCTTGTTGAAGATTTTCTTTGTTTTGCAGTTTATCTATAGGCCTATGTGAAGGCATGATTAGATAGAATAAATTGAGATAATATACAGAAAATTCATCGATCTTTCTTACTCACTTTTTCTTATCATTTATGTCCAAAGTTAGAACATGGCATCAGAGCCAATTTCTGGAATTCTGAGTTAGAAAGAAAAATCCTTCAGATGTAAAACCCATGGCCTCCATTAACACAGCACCGCTTGCTCCCCACAATTTCAATGGTGAAAACCATCAAGTTTGGGCTGTCAAAATGAAAGCTCGCTTGAGAGGGCTTGTTTTCTTACAGTGGGTTGATACTGTAAGAGAACTACCACCTTTAGGAAACAATGCAACACTCAATCAAATTAGAGCCTATGAAGAAGAAGAGGCAAAAGCTCAAAGACCTTGATCATTAATTCATGCTTCTATGTCAGAAATAGTTTTCGCGAGAATTATGACTTGTGAAACAGCCAAGGAAGCTTGGGACATGTTGAAAGAATTGTATCAGGGCAATGTTAGGATAAGAAAGATGGAAGTGTTGAATCTCAAAAGAGATTTTGAGTCTTTAAGAATGGAGCAAGAGATAATATGGGAATATTCTGATAGCTTGTTGAAGGTGGTGAATAAAATTCCACTATTAGCTGAAGATCTACTAGACAGTGGGAATGTGGATAAGATGCTTATAAGTTTGCCTGAGCGATTTGAGGCAAAAATTTCACCTATTGAAGACTCTAGAGATATCAGTCAAATAACTCTTTCAGAATTAATCAATGCCATACAGGCTCAGGGGCAAAGAATGGCTATGAGGAAAGTTGGAACTGAGCAAATCGATGATAGAGCACTTCTAGCCAAATTTTCAAAAGGAAGAGGTAAAATTCCTCAATGTGATCATTGTAAGAAATCGGGGAATGAAGATAAAGATTGTTGGCATAAGGGAAAGCCTCAAAGTTTTAACTGTAAAAGATTTGGACACCTACAGAAAGATTGCAGATTCAAACACGAACAAGCAAATATGGTGAAGTTGGTTAATGAAGAAACTCTTTTTTGAAAGTTGGTGAGAAGTGCACCAAGATGTGTTTGGAGAGACGTGCTACAATGATTGCAGGTTGGCGAGAAGGGCATCAATAGAATTATTAGAAGTGCATCAATTAGTGAAGAGAAGTGATTCACATAATATTTTGAAGATGGGAAGAAGTGCTCTTGAAAATTTGAATTTCCAATTTTGAATCAAGAGAGGGTGTTAGAAGTTAATTCAAAGTCTGAATTAGTCTTTAAGTTGTTTTAGTCCTGCAGATTCTGTAGGTAGTTTCCTAATTTTATTCTACTTAATTATGGACAAAATATCTGGTTTTAATAAAGATTTTTTTTTGATTTTCACTTTATTTGTAAGCTTGTTTAAAGGTATGATCAGATAGAGTAAATTGAGATAACATACAGAAAATTCATCCATCTTTCTTGCTCACTTTTTCCTATCGTTTCTATCAAAAATTACAACATGATATCAGAGCCAAGTTCTGGAATTGTAAGTTAGAAAGAAAAATCCTTCAGATATAAAACCTATGGCCTCTAACGACACAACAGCTCTTGCTCCCCCCCATTTCAATGGCAAAAATTATCAAATTTGGGCTGTTAAAATGAAAGCTCACATGAGAGGGCATTGTTTGTGGTAGTAGGCTGATACTATAAGAGAACACCAACCTTTAGGAAACAATGCAATGCTCAATCAAATTAGAGTCCATGAAGAAGTAGAAACAAAAGCTCTAAGAGCTTTATCATTGATTCATACCGTTGTGTCAGAAATAGTTTTCACGAGAATTGTGACTTCTGAAACAACCAAGGAAGCTTGGGACATACTGAAAGAATTATATCAGGGCAATGAAAGGATAAGAAAGATGGAAGTGTTGAATCTCAAAAGAGATTTTGAGACTTTAAGCATGAAGGAGCAGGAGACCATACGTGAACATTCTGATAGCTTGACAAAGTTGGTGAATAAAATTCGACTGTTAGGTGAAGATCTACCAGACAGTAGGATTGTGGATAAGATGCTTATAAGTTTGACTGGGCGATTTGAGGAAAAAAATTTCATCTCTTGAATATTCAAGAGATATCAATCAAATAACTCTTTCAGAATTAATCAATGCCTTACAGGCTTAGAAGCAAAGAAGGGCCACAAGGAAAGTTAGAACTGAGCAAATTGATGAAAGAGCTCTTCTAGCCAAATTGTCAAAAGGAAAAGAAAAAATTCCTCAATGTTATCATTGCAAAAAATCGGGGCATGAAGAGAAAGATTATTGTTTTAGTTCTGCAGATTCTGTAGGGTTGTTTCCTGATTTTATTCTAGTTAGTTATGGCCAAAATCTCTAGTTTTGTTGAAAATTTTCTTTGATTTGCAGTTTATCTGTAAGCCTAGGTAAAGGCATGATTAGATAAAATAAGTTGAGATAACTGAAAGAAAATTCATCGATCTTTCTTGCTCACTTTTTCCTATCATTTTTGTCCAAAATTAAAACATGGCATCGGGGTCAAGTTTAGGAATTCTGAGTTAGAAAGAAAAATCCTTCAGATGTAAAACCCATCGCCTCCAGTAACACAACACCTCTTGCTCTCCACAATGTCAATTATGAAAACTATCAATTTTGGGCTGTCAAATTGAATGCCCTCTTGAGAGGGCTTGGTTTGTGGCAGTGGGTTGATATTGTAAGAGAACTACCACCTTTACGAAACAATGCAATGCTCAATCAAATTAAAGCCCATGAAGAAAAAGAAGCAAAAGCTCTAAAAGCTTTATCATTAATTAATGCTACTGTGTCAGAAATAGTTTTAACGAGAATTATGACTTCTGAAACAACCAAGGAAGCTTGGGACATGCTGAAAGAATTATATCAGGGCAATATTTGGATAAGAAAGATGGAAGTGTTGAATCTCAAAAGAGATTTTGAGACTTTAAGCATGAAGGAGTAGGAGACCATCTAGGACTATTCTGATAGCTTGATGAATGAGGTGAATAAAATTCCTCTTTTAGGTCAAGATCTACCAGATAGTAGGAATGTGGTTACGATGCTTATAAGTTTTCTTGAGTGATTTGAGACTTAATCAATGCCTTGCAGGCTCAGGAGCAAAGAAGGGCCATGAGGAAAGTTGGAACTGAGCAAATTGATGAAAGAGCTCTTCTAGCAAAATTGTCAAAAGGAAGAGCTAAAATTTCTCAATGTGATCATTGTAAGAAACTCGGACATGAGGAGAAAGATTGTTGGCATAAGGGAAAACCTCAACGTTTCAACTATAAAATAATTGGACACCTACAGATAGATTGTAGATTGAAAAAGGAACAAGCAAATATGATGGAGTTGGTTGATGAAGAAACTCTTTTTTGAAAGTTGGTGAGAAGTGCACCAAGATGTGTTTGGAGAGACGTGCTCTAATGATTGCAGGTTGGTGAGAAGGGCGTCAAAAGGAATGTGAGAAGTGCATCAATTGGTGAAGAGAAGTGCTTCGTAGAATATTCTGAAGATGGGGAGAAGTGCTCCTGAATATTTGAATGTCCAATTTTGAATCAAAAGAGGGTGTTGGAAGGTAATTCAATGTCTGAATTAGTCTTTAAGTTATTTTAGTCCTGCAGATTCTGTAGGGTAGTTTTCTGATTTTATTCTACTTAGTTATGGCTAAAATATTTGGTTTTGATGAAGATTTTCTTTAATTTTCAGTTTATCTGTAAGCTTGTATAAAGGCATGATCTGATAGAATAAACTGAGATAACATACAGGACATTCATCAATGTTTCTTGCTCACTTTATCCTATCATTTCTGTCTAAAATTACAACGTGATATTAGAGCCAAGTTTTGGACTTATAAGTTAGAAAGAAAAATACTTTAGATATAAAACCTATGGCCTCCAATAACACAGCACCTTTTGCTCCCCCTAATTTCAATGGTAAAAACTATCTAGTTTGGGCTGTCAAAATGAAAGCTCACTTGAGAGGGCATTATTTTTGGCAGCGGGCTGATATTGTGTGAAAACTACCACCTTTAGGAAACAATGCAACACTCAATCAAATTAGAGCCCATGAAGAAGAAGAAGCAAAAGCTTCGAGAGCTTTATCATTGATTCATGTTGTTGTGTCAAAAATAGTTTTCACGAGAATTGTGACTGGTGAAACAGCTAAGGAAGCTTCTGACATGCTGAAAGAATTATATCAGGGTAATGATAGGATAAGAAATACGGAGGTGTTGAATCTCAAAAAAGATTTTGAGACTTTAAGCATGAAGGAGCAGGAGACCATACGGGAATATTCTGATAGCTTGACGAAGTTGGTGAATAAAATTTGACTGTTAGGTGAAGATCTACCAGACAGTAGGATTGTGGATAAGATGCTTATAAGTTTGCCTGAGCGATTTGCGGCAGAATAACTATTTTAGAATTAATCAATGCCTTGCAGGCTCAGCAGCAAGTAAGGGCCATAAGGAAAGTTAGAACTGAGCAAATTGATGAAAGAGCTCTTCTAGCCAAATTGTCAAAAGGAAGAGGTAAAATTCCTCAATATGATCATTGCAAGAAATTCGGGCATGAAGAGAAAGATTGTTGGCATAAGGGAAAACCTCAATGTTTCAACAGTAAAAGATTTGGACATATACAGAAAGATTGCAGATTGAAAAATGAGTAAGCAAATATGGCGAAGTTTGTTGATAAGGAAATTCTTTTTTGAAAGTTGGTGAGAAGTGCACAAAGATATGTTTGGAGAGACGTGCTCCAATGCTTGCAGGTTGGTAAGAAGTGCATCAACAGGATGATGAGAAGTGCATCATTTGGTGAAGAGAAGTTCTTCACAAAATATTCTAAAGATGGGGAGAAGTGCTCCTAAAAATTTGTCTGTTCAACTTTTAGCCATGAGAGGGTGTTGAAAGTTGAATCAAAGTATGAATTAGTCTTTAAGTTGTTTTAGTTCTGCAAATTGTATAGGGTAGTTTCCTGATTTTATTCTACTTAGTTACTGGTTTTATTGATGATTTTCTTTGATTTTTAGTTTATCTATAAGCTTGTTTAAAGGCATGATCAGATAAAAAATTGACTAATCTTTCTTGCTCATTTTTCCTATCTTTTCTGTCCAAAATTACAACATGGTATCAGAGCCAAGTTCTGGACTTGTGAGTAGGAAAGAAAAATCCTTCAAATGTAAAACCCATGGCCTCCAATAACACAGCACCTTTTGCTCCCCCCAATTTCAATGGTGAAAACTATCCAGTTTATGCTGTCAAAATGAAAGCCCCCTTGAGAGGGCATATGTGGCAGTGGGTTGATACTCTAAGGGAACTACCACTTTTAGGAAACAATACAACTCTCAATCAAATTAGAGCCCATGAAGAAGAAAAAACAAAAGCTCCAAGAGCTTTATCATTGATTCATGCTGTTGTGTTAGAAATAGTTTTCACGAGAATTGTGACTTGTGAAACAACCAAGGAAGCTTAGGACATACTGAAAGAATTATATTAGGGAAATGATAGGACAAGTAAGATAGAGGTGTTGAATCTCAAAAGAGATTTTGAGACTTTAAGCATAAAGAAGTAGGAGACTATACGGGAATATTATGATAGCTTGATGAAGGTGGTGAATAAAATTCGATTGTTAGGTAAAGATCTACTAGACAGTAGGATTGTGGATATGATACTTATAAGTTTGCCTAAGCAATTTGAGGCAAAATTTTCATCTCTTGAAGATTCAAGAGATATCAGTCAAATAACTCTTTCAGAATTAATCAATGCCTTGCAAGTTTAGGAGCAAAGAAGGGCCATAAGGAAAGTTAGAACTGAGGAAATTGATGAAAGAGCTCTTCTAGCCAAGTTGTCAAAAGAAAAGTTAAAAGTTCTCAATGTAGTAGTTACAAGAAACTAGGACATGAAGAGAAAGATTGTTGGCATAGGGGAAAACCACAATGTTTCAACTGTAAATGATTTGTACATCTACAAAAAGGTTGCAGATTGAAAAAGGAACAAGCAAATATGGTGAAGTTGGTTTATGAATAAGCTCTTTTTTGAAAGTTGGTGAGAAGTGCACCAATATGTGTTTAGAGAGACGTGCTCCAATGATTGCACGTTGGTGAGAAGGGCATCAACAGAATGATGAGAAGTGCATCAATTGGTGAAGAGAAGTGCTGCAAAGAACATTCTGAAGATGGGGAGAAGTGCTCTAAAAATTTTGAATGTCCAACTTTGAATCAAGAGAGGGTGTTGGAAGTTGATTCAAAGTCTGAATTAGTTTTTAAGTTGTTTTAGTCCTACAGATTCTGTAGGGCTGTTTCCTGATTTTATTCTACTTAGTTATGGCCAAAATCTCTAATTCTGTTGAAGATTTTTTTTAGTTGTAGTTTATCTGTAAGCCTATGTAAAGGCATGAATAGATAGAATAAATTGAGATAACATACAGAAAATTCATCGATCTTTCTTGCTCACTTTTCTTATCATTTCTTTCCAAAATTACAACATGGCATAAGAGCCACATTTTGGAACTCTGTGTTAGAAAGAAAAATCCTTCAGATGTAGAACCTATGGCCTCTAGTAACACAACACCTCTTGCCACTTACAATTTCAATGGTGAAAACTGTCAAGTTTGGGCTGTCAAATTGAAAGCTCGCTTGAGAGGGCTTGGTTTGTGGTAGTGGGTTGATACTGTAAGAGAACTACCACCTTTAGGTAACAATGCAACGCTCAATTAAATTAGAGCCTATGAAGAAGAAGAAGCAAAAGCTCCAAGAGCTTTATTAGTAATTCATGCTGCTGTGTCAGAAATAGTTTTCACGAGAATTATGACTTGCGAAACAGCCAAGGAAGTTTGGGATATGTTGAAAGAATTATATCAAGGCAATGTTAGGACAAGAAATATGGAAGTGTTGAATCTCAAAAGAGATTTTGAGACTTTAAGCATGAAGGAGCAGGAGACCATACGAGAATATTCTGATAGCTTGATGAAGGTGGTGAATAAAATTCCACTGTTAGGTGAAGATCTACCAGACAGTAGGAATGTGGATAAGATGCTTATAAGTTTTCCTGAGTGATTTGAGGCAAAAATTTCATCTATTGAAGATTCTAGAGATATTTTTCAAATAACTCTTTCAGAATTAATCAATGCCTTGCAAGCTCAGGAGTAAAGAAGGGCCATGAGGAAAGTTAGAACTGAGCAAATTGATGAAAGAGCTCTTCTAACCAAATTGTCAAAAGGAAGAGGTAAAATTCTTTAATGTGATCATTGTAAGAAACTGGGACATGAAGAGAAATATTGTTGGCATAAGGGAAAACCTCAATGTTTCAATTGTAAAAGATTTGGACACCTAAAGAAAGATTACAGATTGAAAAAGGAACAAGCAAATATGGTGGAGTTGGTAGATGAAGAAACTCTATTTTGAAAGTTGGTGAGAAGTGTACCAAGATGTGTTTTGAGAGACGTGCTCCAATGATTGCATGTTGGTGAGAAGGGCATCAACAGGAATGTGAGAAGTGCATTAATTGGTGAAGAGAAGTACTTCATAGAATATTTTGAAGATGGGGAGAAGTGCTCCTAAAAATTTGAATGTCCAACTTTGAATCAAGAGAGGGTGTTGGAAGTTGATTCAAAGTTTGAATTAGTCTTTAAGTTGTTTTAGTCCTGCAGATTCTGTAGGGTAGTTTCCTGATTTTATTCTACTGCACCATATTTGCTTATTCCTTTTTCAATCTACAATCTTGCTTTATGTGTCCAAATCTTTTACAGTTGAAACATTGAGGTTTTCCCTTATGCCAAAAATCTTTCTTTTCATGCCCCAATTTCTTGCAATGATCATATTGAGAAATTTTACCTTTTCCTTTTGACAATTTGGCTAGAAGAGTTCTTTCATCAATTTGCTCAGTTCTAACTTTCCTTATGGCCCTTCTTTGCTCCTAAGCCTACAAGACATTGATGAATTCTGAAAGAGTTATTTGAGTAGAAAATTAGGAAACTACCCTACAGAATCTGCAGGACTAAAACAACTTAAAGACTAATTCAGACTTTGAATCAACTTCTAACACCCTCTCTTAATTAAAAGTTGGACATTCAAATTTTCTAGAGCAATTATCCCCATCTTCAAAATATTCTGTGAGGCATTTTTCTTCACCAATTGATGCACTTCTCTTCATTGCAACAATATTTATAAAGCAATGTAGGTACTTTTTAGTTGTGCAATTAACAACTTCCATGTTACCATCACTTTGTGAGTGATAATGACAACTAAATGCTAATTTAGTACCACTCAATCTAAACAATTTTGCCCATAATGAACATGTAAAAGTGGGATCTCTGTCATTAACATTGGTTTTAGGTACCCCATGTAACTTGAAAATATGCTCATCAAATAAACGAGCTACACTTGTGACAATATAAGGATGTGATAGCAAATGAAAATAGGCATATTTGGAAAAGGATCAACAATAACTGGTAAAATAGTTTTACCTTGTGAAGAAGTTAGATCGATGAAATCCATAGAAATGTCAGACTATATTTAAAGAGGCATCAGAAGGGACTGTAATAAACCAATTGGGTGTAGGTGTTAAATATTTTTGGTTTTGGCACACTGCACACTGTTGAACATAGGTTTGAACCATAGCTTTCATACCTTTCTAGTAGAAACCTTTAGCAATGTGGTGGAGTGTTTTTTGATATCTTTCATGGCTGTTGTCATAGATCATGGATAGAATTTGAGGTATTAATAGTGAACTAAGTTGTAAGTAGACCCGTAGCTTGAAGAAAATCAATCCATTGTTCACAGTCCATCTACAAATAGCCTCCCTTTGCTGGATATTTTGAACGAGCTACTGTAATTCTGCAGAATGTTGGATCTTCTCTCTAATTTCATCAAAAAACAGTTGTAGCAGTGAAATAGAAGTGAAAGAAGTTTGATATTCAAACTTCTGAGATAGCGTATTCGCAACTTGATCAAGCTTTCCAGCCTTGTACTCTAGGCCAAAGTCACAACCCATTAATTTGCTCAATCCGTGTTATTGGAACAACTTTGGTAGAGAATAAATGTAGAAACATAATCAAAGAGGGTCACAAACAAAAAAATGAGAAATTTACGAAAATATAGAAATTATGTAAGAAATCGGAGTGCCGAGAGAAAAACCTACGGAGCAAAGAACCAATGTCTTTACGTTCAAAAATGGTTTCAAAGTGTTTAGAAACTCTCACAAAACTTCCTCAAGTCTCTCAATAAGGCTGAAAATTTTTCACTCACAATGTCTAAAACAAGTCTCAAACGAATATATATATAAACTGAGAAGGACAACAACGTCCATCACAGAATTGTGCCAGTTATATAACAACTTTCTGTTATACAACAAAAAGGACAAATTATGCTAGTTGTTTCTTGTATTATGCTCCTGATTGTCAGATGAAAAACAAGGCAACAATAGAGAGACATAATCTATTGTACAACAGAGAGAAAAACTTGCTCAAATTAGTATAATATCAAACAACAAATAAGGAGAGAATTGAGTCATAATCCAACAAATCTCCACCTTGACTTAAGTACTCAAAAAGAACATAAATGACTCTTCAATCAAAGAACCCACAGGTCTTAAACACAAATAATGTTGGCTAAGTTCAAACAATGAACGAACTTAGGCAACAAAAGTGGTTTAGTCAACATGTCAGCGGGATTATCCTTTGTATGGATTTTCTCCACAATAACCTTACCTGTAGCAACTGTATCCCAAATAAAATAATGCTTCATGTGTAACACCCCACTCCCGTCGAACCCGAACCCGAACCCGATATCGATGGTGATACCCAAATCCGTGCCCCGCGAGGGTGGCGTGTCACATCACTT
>JANIIA010008157.1:0-13914 GCA_027478495.1 Erythroxylum alaternifolium | reverse complement strand
CATAATGTCTTTAACTCTTTATATTAAGCCTAAAAAAGTAAAGATTCATAAAGGTCGAGTAAAATTTAGAAATAGATGGGGATTTATTTTCAAGAGTGGTGGTGGGAAGTCAATTGATAAGATATAAAGCAGTAGTAAAAGCATGAGACCAATACTTTGTGGGAAGAGAGGCATGGGAGAGCAAAGTAAGACCAGTTTCAACTATATGACGATGACGACGTTCCGCAAAGCCATTGTATTCTGGAGTACATGGGGGTGAAGTGAGATGTGAGATACCAGAATCAAGAAGAGTTTATGTAAGTTTGAGATACTCCCCACTGTTATCAGAAAACAACTAAAGTATGGGTTTATTAAAGAACTTTTCTACCAGAGCGCGGAAGCGAAGAAAAGTGTAATATGTATCTAATTTTTGTTTGAGAGGATAAAGCCATATATATTTAGTATAGTGATCAACAAAAATGACATAATATTTGAATTTATCATGAGATAGAATGGGAGCAGTCCAGACATCAGAGAAAATAATATCCAGAGGAGCTTGCGATGACAAGGTGGATTGAGTAAATGGTAATTTGTGACTTTTATTAATAGAGCAGGAATTACAATGAGAAGACATGTTGCTAGAAATGGGAAAGGACCATTGCGAACTAATTAACTGGAGGATCCGAGAAGATGGATGGCCTAAACGATGATGCCAGTCATGAGTGGAGGACTTGATGCTAGAGAAAACGATGGGAGGAGGTTGCCAGTGATAGACGCCATTATGAGGAGGGGATTGGATGAGAGTTTGTCCCGTCGAAAGTTCCTTTACACGGAAAACAGAAGGTAAGAATTCAACAGAAACATTATTATCATGACAAAACTGAGAGACAGATAGGATATTTTGAGAAAGGGAAGGAACATAGAGAACATTATTAAATTGAAAAACTTTGGTTGGAGTGGAGATAGAGAAAGAACCAGTGTGAGTAATCGGGAGGGCAGAGCCATCACCAATGAGAAGTTCATCCGAGCCATCGTACGGGGCATGGAGAGACAGATTAGCTAGGTCATTGGTGACATGATGTGTGGCACCACTGTCAATTAACCAAGAGGCTGATGGAGTTTGAGAGACGGTGGCGACATGAGCCACTGGACGATATACAGGGGCAGTAGAACGAGAGTAGGGAGGGACAGTGATGTTAGGATAGAGTCGTTTAAAGGTATGGCATTGGGCAAGGGAATGTCCTTGAATATGGCACCATTGGCATTTACCAAGAAAAGGTTTAGAGGATCTCGAGGTAGTAGTCGAAGCAGGGTTTGGCAGGAGAGGAGGGTCGTAGGAGGAGCGATTATGGGCTGATTTGTGATGTACAACATGGATAGAAGCAGGGTAAAGAGGAGGAGAACTGCTTTGTGGATGTGTGAGTTCATGAGTGAGTAGTTTCTTATGAAGTTCTTCGAAGGATATGAGATTGTCGCGAGGTGAATAGCATCAATGACTGGCTTGTAGAATTCATAATCAAGGCCTTTGATGACTTTTTCAGTGATGTCTTCGGGATCTATAGCTTTGCCCATATTTGCTAGTTGATCGGTGCAATACTTGCATATATTCTGTGATGGACTGAGTTGTCTTTGATATTTTGTTGAGATTACTTTTGATTTGTAAAATATGACCACGTGATGGATTAGCATAGGTGGAGGCTAATATATTCCATGCATCGTGGAATGTGGAGCAATGAGAAACAAGAGGAACAATAGAGGGAGAGAGAGTGCCGAGTAGAGCACCAAAAATTAACTTATCTTGGCGAAGCCAAGTAGCATGACTCGGATTAGGAGTAGTTTTATCAGCAGTAGTGATGGTAGACGGAGGAGCAGCATAAGTTCCATCAACATATTTGAGGAGATCAAAACCAAAAAGTGTGGCAGCAATGTTAGTCCTCCAGGATGGATAGTTGTCAGGGTGAGTTTGATACTGTTGGAGAGATTGATGAGAACAAAAGGCTTGCTTGGTTCATGAGGATTTGGAATGGTGCTGTCGTTGGCCATGGAGATACAGTAAACTGAATGTAGTTGGTGAGAAGGAAAACTTTGTGAGAGGATCTTTAGAGCTCTGATACCATGTAGAAAATGTGAATGAATAGAAGTATATTTGGTAAGTAAAGGTGAGGCTATTAAATAGCCAGAGTACAAGAAGTGCATAACCTAGATTACAGTATATCCTAACTACAAATAAGAGATCCTAACTACAAATAAGGTTGACTCATACAAGATAAGATATACAAGATTAGTTAGTTTTAGTTTTATCCTTATCACCTAGTACTCACTGGTAAGTACTCTAGCCAACTCTCAAAACCTTTTTTTTTTCACTCTCTTCTTGCACTCTCAAAAACTGAATACAATGTGAACTGGATATATGAAGTTTTTGTATATATTTTTGTGCCTAATGTGCGCTGAGAGTTTGCCTTTCACATGATCATTGGCCTCGCAGATATTCTTGAAAAATGAGGTTGGAATCGATTATTTGATATACACATTAATTTGGCAATCTGGGTTCAGGATTCAAGGCACAATAGATGTTCTTTTCAAGTTTTATTGACTACTTTTGTACTTATTACAAACTAGATGCTTCTGTTTCTTTTATAGCTGAAGAAGATGACTTTCGGATGCTTCTTAGCTGAATCTGATCATTTTCATATGGCTCCTATGTGAGTCTTTAATGAATCTTCCTATGTTGTGCGTTTTGTTTGAAGCCTCTGATTTATTGTCAAACGACTGTGTATTGAGTTCAGTAGCTTAAGTGATACGACACTGCTTTGATCCATTAGCTTTTGACTTGAATGTATCACGTGGGTATGTCTTAATGTGATTCATTTGTTTCTGTCATATTGAGAAGGTTCGAGAGCTTGTCTCTCTTGATTCTTTTCTTGTTCAGACACATTATTTCTTCAATTCTTCATGTTTCCCCAATATTTGTTGTTTATGAGTTGAATTTGTTGGAGTATGCCTTCAACAATTTACTCATTTTTTGTCACCATTGGGTCTTCCAGCGGGGGTAATGGTTTATGAATTTTTTTCATTTCTTTCTCTTAAGATTCCCCCCTATTTGATTTATTAATCACCACAAGAATCTTTAAGAAGTGACATAATGTGGCTGTGACAATGATGAGTAAGCTTATGGTAAAGATTATGAGTTGCTTGGATACGGTAATAAAAAATTTGAGTAAGACCGTAGATTATTTGGAGACGACTGAGTATAGGCCACTCGAGATTGTGTAAAAGGAAATTCGTAGTAGATCAGAGGGGGGAAAAAGTGCATGAAAACTGCAGTGAAGCGTGTTTATCTTTCATCTCTCATTTTCTATCATTCTAATTGGCTAGTGGGAATAAAGCTAGGTCAGCAAACGAAAATTTTGATATCGGTAATAAGTTCTGGTATTGAATATCTTTTGGTGACTTATGTGGGATCCCATTTGATTTCTCTCTTCAAAATTTTAAAATTTATATTAAGGAGCTATAATGCTCTGCCAACTAAGAACCTATAAAAGAAAACAACATAAAATAAGTAATTGTTATCATTTCTTACATATTGAGACATGTGATAAATGCAAGAAAATAACAAGTTTTCGGTAACTAGAGAATTTGACAAACTAAATTTTCTCGGGATCAAATCCTCTGTATCCACTAGCCTGTACCAACTTTGTTCTACTCGATCTCATCCACGGAGGATTTCGTTCCAATTTTCTCATACTTTAGAATGTCATTATTTAAAACCAATACCTGGACAAAACCATTTATTACATATTAAAATGTAAGCATTCATAAAAGGAAGAATGATTGAAACAAAAACAAAACCAATTCTGATGATTCTTCTTGCTGATGCTCTAAACTCTGATGGTGCTCCCTATACAATTTCGATCTTTTGATATCATCATGTCCCTTGACAGACAGTTTATCTCCTGTACTAATTTTGAATATAATGACAACTTCTCGCAAAAGGGAACCTGAAATGAGTTAGAACATAAAACTACAGAGAAATGCAATTTAATGATATCCATAAATCCTAAGAATGTAAGTGATGATTGAAAATCTTTATAGATGATAGCAAAACTGAAAATAAAGTGAAAATTCGAAGAAATAGAAAACGAATTGAAAACTAATGTTAAAAGGAATGACAAGACAAAAAAATAATTATGAATATTTCATAAACAATATATCATAATATAGATAGACTAGTCTTACAAAATAAAAAAATAATGCATAATAAAAAAGAAATACGAGATTAATTTTAAAGAAATCGAGAATATATATCCTGAAGTTTGATTAACCTTAAGAATTAGAACTTTCAGTAAATTCTTGGTTAATTGATACACTCAAAGGTGAAAGGTAGTTATATCACCAAAAATAATGTGACCCCAGGAAAGGATAGATGAAAAATAACTAATCAAAGTTAAATGATCTCTCTTATTTTCTTGAGATTTTAAATTTAATAAAGAAGAAGAAAGAAATACAAACAAACGAATTTAATCTATTGAGTACCATCCTAACCTCAATTCTATGAAATATCCTTGTGAAGCGTTAGTATAAACAAAGAAAAATATATACATAATTATGTTTGCACACGAATATGAAACAAAGAACGAACCTAAAAATATCCACATATAATTGTGTTCGCACCCATTTCCAATTCCTCTTCTTTTTGTCGTCCATCTAGTCATGGACTTTGTAAAACTTAATTTGTAAAGGCAATTTTGTAAAAGGAAATTGTACCTAAGGCTGGTTGATGAACCTACCCAATTTGATAAAACTTTTATAAATTAGACAAATCTAAATTCGGCCCATTTTATAACTTGAGCCACTTTAATGATTATATTAAGATGATCTAAGTAAATACCAACAAATTCATTCTTATTTGATTCAAAATTATTAATTTAATAATTTTATTTGGCATCAATAATCTTTACTAAATTTCTTAAAAACATAAATCAATTTTTTAAAAAGCAAAAATTAACACTTATAAAATTAAAAATAACTCCTTTTTGGACTAGGAAATATACCAAGTGGTAGAACAATTAACAAATAGTAGTAAAAATAAGTGATGAATGTTGATGGAAATGATTGGCAAATGACATTAGGATTTGTTGATAACCTATATTGAAATTTAGAGATAATTGGAGTATAAATTGGAGTTAAATGAATCAGTTATTAAAAAGGGGTCCAAATGGGACCATAGGAAGGAGACAAGTGTCGCTACCACTTACCACTTACTCTCACGATTTCTCATTTTGCAAGACACTCCCCTTATTGTCTATCATTTTAACTCTTGTTTTTATCTTCTTTGTGGCTTTCTCTTCTTCTTCACGATTTTGATTCACCAAACCTTCATCAACGTTACACCTTGCTTTCATCTATCAATTGCTACTTTCATCTTGTTGTCTCCTTCATTTGCTACAACGAAAACCTAACCTATTCCACTTTTAAGATGATAATCGTGTGACATGAGAAGTTAAGGCTTCTTGGTGTTTTTTTGAAGAATTTGGAGTTTTATCAAGTAACTAGCTTGTTAAAAATCCTCATGGGAGTGTTAAATGAAACTAATATAAAATTGATGATTTGATCATGAAATTTTATATGTGTATTAATGTGGGTGTAATAACGAAGGAATTATGTTCTAAATTTTAGTGTGTAAATGTTCATGAAATGGTGAGGCATATGAGTGATGAAATGAGCATCTAAATATCTTGGTTTTGCATATAAGATCACTAACCTTTCATAAGTGGTTATAAAGAAGACCTTGAGATAAAAATATCATTAAAAATGGTGTGGAAAGAAGTGCAGAAATTCTAACTTGTAATTGGATGATTACGTTCTGTTTTCTTGGTATGTTACATGTATCTCTTTAATTGTTTTAGAGATGAACCAACATGATTTTAGAGCTAATAAAGAGTACTATGGTGTCTTGAAATGAGATGAATTAAGGTGTTAGTTAGGAATGAAATGAAGGAGAAAAATGAAGTAGAAAATGTGCAAAAAATTGATGAGGAAAGTGTATAGGAATATGTTTTGTTTTTGGTATTTATGATCAATCATGGATTTTCATTTGTATGTACATGATGTTGAACTAAAATGGAGTCATGAACGAAGGGGAAGTGGTGATGAATTAAGATAGAAATGTTAGACTAAGCATATGAGGTGTTGGATGTAACTTGGAAGATTTGAAAGAGATAGAAAATTGGAGAAAATAACTTGGATTCTTCTGATGGAAGCATCCACGACCGTGGGAGGAATGCTTAACGAGGGTAGAAACTCTCTGCCAACAAATCCCATGATCGTGGGAAGTTGTCCATGATCTTGGGAATTGATTAAACATCAAACATACTTCTTTTATGTGTAGGTTGAAGTAGCAATTGGTTAGGTACTTTTATGTAATGCTTTTAGGTTTGAGTGAAGCTTGAATTGAGCCTAGAATGATGCTTGAATAAGTGATAAAATGAGTGTTATGTTTAAGATGATGAATGAGGTGATTAGAGTGAGTAAAGTGTATTAGATATTAAAATATTATTGAAAGGTGTTATTAATTGATTATGAGATGTGTATCAAGGAAATATACCCAGGATTTTCGTTGAACATGCATTATACATGACTCATATACATGTGTATATGATTGAGTATTCATATGAATGTGCAAAGTAGTATTGTGTAAGTATGTATGTTTGCATGATATAAAGGAGCAATTAGAACGACTGCATGCAGACATTGCCGGGACATCGAGGCAATAAGCTATTTGGAGCAAACTGTGAGTAAACTAAGATGGCCTCACTTTGATTATTTGTTTGTTAAACCATATATTGAATTATTATGTGATGTGTATGTACTGATTCCGAACATTGAATGTCTGAGGTGTTTAATGCATGAATAACATATTGGATCATTGAATGTTAATTTGACTGAATAAGTGATTATCAACTTAAATGTTGAATGTCGAACTAAAGTCGGATGATAAATGTGAATGAGATTGTGATAGTGAATATGAATGTGTAAGACTGAGCACAATTGATTGACTGAATACATGTAATGTATTTCATTTTATGAATGCATGACAACATAAAGGCTGTTGTGACCAGAGTCGCTAGTGGTTTTAGAATTGACTTCACTTTCATTTTGGCACTGCTTTCATATTATTTTATGAAATTTTTATGAAATTTAAAGATTATGCATTTTTTTTAAATTGATGGTTGGATATTACAATTATGTTTATAAATTTTACAATTCCAACATTTTTTTCAAAACTTGCGATATTTTGCTTTAATTGGAAATTTCAACTTAGGAATAATATCGAAATTGGAGAATTTTCAAAATTAAATATAATTAGGAATATTTCCATCAAAATTTACCATTTTATCCTTTAAATGTCTAGCAACGCTTTGTATTGAGAAATTTTTTCAATCTTGATCAAATTAGTTTTGATTTTTTTAACCAAGTTAGCTTGATGTATGGCACTTTATATTTTACATTTTTAGATAACTCATTTCTTTTTTATGACTCCAGAAAGGGGAAGAAAATTTGGTGATATTAAATTTAGGAGGAGTAATGACATTCAGGAGGAATAACTTTTGTCTATGTAGTGACACACACACACACACACACACACACACACAGATATATATATATATATAATTGAGAAATTTCTTTTATCTATATTTATGGATATTTCTTTGAATATCTCTTTTTTTATTGATATTAAACTAAGTTTTATGCTTGAATTAAGGGGGAATTAATTATTATCTTAATATGGAAAATCGTTTATATGCTTAATTATATTATTATTCTCTAATATCACAGATATTTTATCATCATAAAAAGGGAGAAATTATTGAAACATGGGAGGTTCCAATCAATATTTTGATGATACAAAAATATAATTACTACTAATGAGTTTATCTATTTTTACAAGAAGCAAAAGGAAAACAAGATGTAGTTATAAACTTAAGAAGATAATTCATGAAGTTAATAAAGAAAAGCTGAAATTTACAACCTTCAAAATAAATATCAAATTAAGAAAAAAGAGATTAAGACAGCAAGTCAATTCATTATTCTTTAATGTTAATTGTAATCTCATTTAGTCACTTTGATGACACCATGTATAAATACTTTACATCGCTTCGTTGCAAGTATCTTTTCATTGATCAAAAGACACTGATTTTAAAAAAAAAATCCTCTTGATCTTTCAAACACTCTTTGAGGTGCTTTTTGAAATTTTTGTAATTATAATTTCATTAAAAATTTAATTTTAAGCATTTAAAGTTGTTAAAAATCATATTTTTAAAGGGATTAGTCAACTGATATAGGTTAGTAGTCGACCAATGTAAGTTAAATGTTCAATAAGTGAGTTTGTTGACATATCGGTCGACCAATATGGTGATATAGTTGACCAATGTTTTGTAAAGGACTCATTAGTTCACCAATATGATTAATAGGTTGACCAATATGAAAGCGATAATAATATTTTGTATAGTGAATGCACATTGATCAACAAATATAACACAGCGGTCAACCAATATAGTTTAAACTTATAACTAGAGTTTTTGTTGACACATTAGTTAATAAATGTAGGTGTGTGTTCAACCAATATCCCTTTAGGATATATATTGGTCGACCAATTTTCCCTAGTGGTCAACCAATGTCTTAATGGCTTATGAATATGTGCATTTAATTCACACTGGTACTAGTCCACTAGTATGCTATACTGGACGATTAGTGTTTTATAACTAGTTGTTGTAATGGCTAATTCTTGGATCCAACGGGTATTAGGGGTCCTAAGACACTATAAAATTATTTTTTTTCTCATTTGTTCTTGCATAAAGAAGCATTTGGGTGCCTTTTATACATGTTTCTAGGTGTTTATCAAACAAATGAGTACCATTATCTCATATTTATGTAAATGAACCTTTTTAGATTTATCAAAGTGATGAAATGAGATATCTTGAGTTGTAAATTTTTGCTAGGGTATTATATTATTATTTTTGGGTTTTACAAGTTGTATTGAGGTTTCTATTCACCTTAAAGCAAGATTGCAAAAGAGTTCTTTTTTTAAAGAAAAGTGATATGTCATAATTTTATCTAATTTTTAGCGTTCAAATCTTCCATAATATTATCTTAATATGTGCAAACTCAATATTTTATAAGAAAAATATTGGCCCTTAATTCAAATTTGAAAGTTTTAAATAACAAAGCAATATCACCATTATTCAAAAGGGAATCAAGAAAATTTAGGTTGACAAAACGATTTATTTTAAAGATTTGAATCAGATTATTGGAATCAATTGAAATATGGAAAAACAATCTGGTGTGATCTTAGTCATGGGCACATAAAGTGGAAATTGCAATTTCCAAACTTTGAATCTGCAAAGGGAAAACATGTTAAAAGTTGTTTAAAACTTATCCTAGCTAATTTGGGTGAAAAATTAGGGAAGATATGATTTATAGGATCCAAAGATTCACAGCGACAAGATTTTCATATAAGATTTAAGTGGTTATAAATAGAGCTAAGGGAAATAAGTAAAGTATCCAAGTTTTTTAGCTACAATTTTCAGCCTTTCACAAAATCCTTTTCCCTCTCTTTAGTAGATGTTAGAATATTCTTTCTTTATTATATGTTAGTAGTAGCTAGGTAATTTTCTTTATCTTAGTTGAAGGAATTTGAAGCCTTTTCAAACTTTGAAGATTGTATAAATGTTGTTTTTCACCTTGAAAGAGGAATTATAATAGAATTCTACGAAGAGTTTTCAGAGTAGTTATAGGCAGTAGTTATTTCTGAACCTATAAGTCAGTTTGCATTCTTTCTTTCTTGTTATATATATATATAGTTTAAATTTTGTAAATGCCTAAGTCACCCCCTCTTAGGTGTCATTAACGACTATCAGGAAGTTTTCTAGAGGTTTTAGTTTTAATACATTATCAAAGGATATAACGAAGCAAATAATTGATATAAAATTTAACAATTTTTCTGAAACACTAATTAACTCAATTCCTTGTAGGGTTTATTGAATTTTATAAGTTTAGTTAGAGAGTGTTTTCACTTTATTTAATTATTAATACTTTTTTAAATAAAAACCATATACTATTAGTTATTTACAACAACCATTGTTATATCTATTAATTTATAGATAGTATTTTTTACTAAAATATATAACAATTTTACCTCTTTCTTGTTATATGTATATGTGTGTGTGTGTGTGTGTGTGTGTTATATATGTTGTACTTAACATATTTGTAAATAATTATGTATAAATATAACGATTAAGATCAAATGTGTGATTTGCATTTCAATGTTATACAAAAGGTCTAACTAAGCTCTTATTGTTATCTCTGGTATAACTTTGCACCCTAAAATTACTAAAATATTACTCATTACACACTAAAAAAGGTGCAAAAGTAGTAATAGAGATAATTTTAAAAGCGCATTTAGACCTTTTGTGAAATGTTAAGGTAAAAATCGGACGCTTTTCCAATGTTTAAGAAAACATCTTTAAGATTTTATTAACATTTGGTAGGTCCAAATTGCCTAGTTATGATATCATATAGGCTAAATTGATGATCCATATACTAGAAACTACCAAAAACTTAATTCTATAAGGATTTATGATGCTACTAGTACTATTTTGAAAATGTTAAGGTGTAATGTGATACCATAGATAGTAGGGACTAAGATGTTTTTATGAATCATTAGGAAGCAATTTGTACTTTTTTAAATGATTAATTATTGGTAAATTATTTTATAGATGATGATCGTAAACTCTGTGACCTTTTAATTCTATAAATAATTAAGAAAACAATTGAAGTTTCTATTTAGAGGATGCATCAGATTAATTAAAAATGATACCAATCACATACTAAATATATCATTATAGAAACTATGTGTTTGAGGAAAATAGCCAATGTATCCATGATGAATATTGTCATAGAATTTAATAGAGGTGAAAACTTAAATGGTGATAATATAGAATCTGAAGTACAAAAATCCATTATGTATTAAAAGAGCAAAAGGCTCTTGCCTCACTATATAAAATCATGACAGTTTCTAGGAAATATATTATAACTCAATATAGGAAAATTGTAAGGCATATGACTTATGTAAAAAAGGAAAATTCCCTAGCTCACGTAGTATTGATGATGATGTTCGACATCAGTTACACACTATAGTAGCACTCCAATGACAAAATTACAATCACTAAACTATTAAGTTTGACATATATAAGAATGAATAAATTAAAATAGATGAGGATTGAAGCATTCACTATTGAGGCATATAAAGCTAATTTCAAACATACTTAGCAAACTGAGGGATATTGGTCATATTTTGTCATATATGTAACAAAAGTAATTTGTCATGTGTTATTTGCTTCTAAATTAGGAGCATTTGAAAATGCACCTAACTGAAAATAAGAGTATCAAGATGATAAAGGATTCTATGAGGCGTCTATTATTACATAATGAACATCTTAAGGCTTCTAAGGCATATATTCAAGTATATGTGATTACGTTATCTTTACAAGGAGCTAAAAAAAAGATGAGGTAGTGCTATAGTAAATCTAAGTGTAAGGTCAAAAGAAAGTTTTCCACAATCCTTAAGGTCTAAAGAAGAGTTGAGGCTCATTAAAATAGGAAAGGAAAAGGACATTTCGAGAAAAAAAATTTCTTATTTATATCATGCTTTTAATTAGCCTTAGATTCAATATTAATTTCTGCAATGGTGGAAAGAATAATGTTCTTAGAATTATAATAGTAATAGTTTTATGTTACATGGTTTTATAGCTTTAAATGTTGTTTGTTAAACAAATGAAATTAGTTTCTATTTAATAACATCATCTAGTTCTTAAAATATTTATCCTAATTTGTGGCATGCTAGAACGATTAGTTTAACATGGTTTTTTAGAAGACCTATATAAAGTGTACTTAACTACTTATGAACATTGTTTAGATGACAAGATGACATAAAAAACATTTAGTATGGGATGAAGAGTCGCTAAGATATATGTTGCCAAATGGATGTGAAAGCAAGTCTTAAAGGAACTTATTTTATCACCTTTACAAATTACTATACTAAGTAAGTTATGTTTATTTGATTTCTCAAAATTCAAAATATTATGTTGTTTCCAAAGTATATGACTTTATTTAAGAATCAGTTAGATAAAGGAGCTAATGATTTAAAGAACTAAGGATAAGAACACTTATCTATTTATTCAAGAGGTCATGTGATGGAAAAAAAAAGACTGGATAGACAATTGATTATTTTATAAACCATAAAAAATGGAATTATGGAAAGGAGAAATAAAACTCTTCTGAAAAAAGTTAGGTCTATAATGGAACATTTAAATTTCTCATCAGCTATTGGGTGATGTTACTGATGAACAAGTATTACCTAATCGAGTGCATGTTAAATTCGTTACTAAAATACCATATAAGATATGGACAGGTAAAAGATTTAATTTATCACATCAGAATTCTTGAGAATTTTTTACTTACATAGAAGCTCCCCGTATAAATATGGAAAACTATGTCTTAAAGGGAAGAAGAGTAACTTTAAAAGATATTTTAAACATTACAAAGGGTATATGTTCAAAGCTGAACAAGGTAATAAATAATTGAATTGAAGTCACAGTATATCACATTCTTAGAGACTAATTTTCTAAAGCAAGAAAAGATAGTTTAAAACTCATGAGACACTTAGTTCAAAATTCACGAGACACTAAATCAAGAAATCTAGTAAGTTGAGATCCATCGGATGGAATTCATCTAAATGGGATCATTTTAAGAGATGATGAATATGTTTCTAATTAATGGCAATTACAGCCCAACAGGAGTTTCATATCATTAAATGATTTGAGCAGGAGCAATATGAGAATAGATATATTTGTTTCTCAAAATTTTTAATTATGCCTATAATGTGCATGGATTAAAAACTAAATGACATTTTTGACTTTGTATTCAATAAGAAAATAATAAGATGATAAATATGAATAGGCTTTGTCTAGTCTTGCGAAGGATGAGTGAGTTATATTAGTAAAAAAAGATAACTTTTAACAAGCATGATTCATATGTGAGGATTGATTAATCTTCCTAATGGATGTAAATTCATAAAAGCAAATGAGTTCACAAATGTTAGTCTAAAGACTTATGTCAACTTTGAAAAATATAAAGCACGTCTAATGGCAACAGGATATAAACAATGAAAGTGATTGATTATGAGAAAACATTCTCACATCTTGTAGGGTTTACATTAGAGTGACTAATTCTAGCTTTAGTATTTAGAATGGATCTTGATATACATTAAATAGATAGAAAGACTGTGTTCTTAAACGAGAAACTAGATAAAATAATATATATCGAACAACCACTAGGTTTCATTAAAAAGGGCCCAGAGCAATACATATTCAAATTGTTAAAGTCAATATATGATCTAAATTAGTCTCAAAGTCAGTGATATATTAAGTTTTATATTGTAAATTTTAATATGATTAACTAAGACCACTAAATCTATATTAAAAGATTCAATGATAAATGTGTGATTTTATTGTTATATGTGGATAATGTTTTGATAGCTAGTGACAATAATTAGTTTGTCAAGCAAATAAATAAATTGTATTTAACAATGTTTAAAATGAAAAACATGGGAAAAGTTGCATACATCTTGGAATTAATAATGGGTGTCGAAACCACTAAAAATAAATTACCTACTCTAAAAGATTTGTAAATAGTGATAAGCAGGGTCAATCCCACAGAGACTGGTTAAGCTTATTTCTAAAGTGCTAGAATAGAAAAGGAGGGGGTTGAATTGAACAAAAATAAATAAAACAAAAAAATACAGCAGTAAACTAAAATCAAATCAATAGAAAACGAACACAGCCAAAGGTATAATTCTCAGTAAGAAATTCTTATGTT
>JANIIA010008139.1:0-13915 GCA_027478495.1 Erythroxylum alaternifolium | reverse complement strand
AAATCTCTTTATTTGGAAGATAATAATTTCAAAGGGGTACTATTCCCACAAGGTAACTAAAGTTTATAATTAAATATTTACTTGTCATTATGTGTTTATTATTATGCAGTTGTTAAATTATTTTTCTTTTTGTCTTGAAATTTGTTATGCAATTTAAGATGATCTAGATAAATTGGAAGAGTTGTTATTAGATGGTTCTGACATGAATGAAAACTTCCTCCTGTCGCTTGGAGGACTTCGATCTTTGAGGCTCTTGTCTTTGGGGAGGATCAACTACGAGACACTTAACAATCAAAGTAAGTAGTGATTGTTGTTGTATCGAATAAATGAGTAATTTTTGCTTTAATTTGTTACTAGTTAGTTGAATTATCATTTAAAGTTGCAAAATGTGTGATGGTTAGAAGTACTTAAAATCATTAATGATTTATGAACATATTATTTTGAAAAAAACCTTAAAGTAATTAATAATTGACTATATTTTCTTTTTGTTGTGTGGTTTTTGTAGATTTCCTCAACTTCATTGCAAATATTACTTCACTTGATGGTACCCTTTTATGAGTTAAATTAAAATTTGAGAAATTATTATTTTTCTCTACTCACTAACGTTCTCTCAGTTTATTTTAGAATCATGCAAGTTGAAGAATCTCATAAGCTTTATCTAAATGACAATAACTTTTGTGGCACCTTGCCTTCTTGTTTGGCGAATTTGACACTTCGTCATTATTGAACCTATCATACAATTACTTCTCAGGAAATATATTTGCATCTCTCTTGAAGGGTCTCACATCCATTGAGTACCTAGATATTTCTAATAAACATTTTCAAATTTCAATATCACTCTCTTCATTTCTCAATCATTCTAAACTCAAGCATTTATTAGCTGATGTGAACGAGATGTTCACAAAAAGTGGTTGGGTTGATAATAATTTGACTCCTAAGTTTCAACTACAAGACCTTGCTTTGTTCTCTACATATGAAGGAGGGCTTTCATTTCCCATATTTCTACACTACCAGTATGATTTAAGATGTCTTTATCTTTCCGATATTCAAATAAGGGGAGCTAGATTTTCGAAACTAGACAACAATACAAATTTGGGAAGCCTTTCTTTAGGCAATTGTTCTCTTTCGGGAACGATATGTTTGCCAATTCATCCTCACCCAAAGTTGGACATCTTAGACATTTCCAACAATCAATTTTATGGCCACATTCTTAGAGAGATTGGAAGGTATTTTCCAATGCTAAACAATTTATACTTGCCCATAAATGATTTCACTAGAAAGATCCCGATTAGCTTATCTAATTGTTCTCTCTTACATTTATTAGACATGAATCACAATAAATTATTTGGCAAGATACCATAGTGGATTGGGAATATGTCATGTATTTCAATCATGGGTCTGTAAGATAATAATCTTTTTGGAAGCCTACCCTCAATGTTCTTATCTCCACAAGCTACACACATCTATTTATCCCATAACGGACCTGAAGAACCTTTTCCTAATGTACTTCCTAACTCTGGAGTGATCGTACTAGATCTCAGCCATAACTACTTAACTGACGGCATATCGAACTCAATCAAGAATTTGTACCAGCAAATCATAACAATTTGGAAGGTAAATACCTATTTTTCTATGGAAGATGATGAATGAATTAAATTTCGTTGATCTTTCCCATACTAGGTTTGACACTCTCTCACTCAAAAACGATACTTTCGAAACTCCTCCTAGGGATGGTGGTTTCGTCGGCTATAATGGCTTTCTCGAATTGGAACAAAAAGGAAATGCTTACCAGTACGACATGTTACGTATGTATGAGATTGATTTCATTGGATTAGATCTCTCTAGTAACAACTTCTTGTGTTCAATCCCTTTTGAAATTTGAAACAAAGAAGGTATGAAGATGTTGAACTTATCTCGTAACAATTTGATAGGACATATTCCATTATCATTTTCGAATATGACAGCAAAGGAGAGTTTGGACCTATCTTACAATCACTTGAGTGGAATATTTCCTCCTCAATTGGTTCAGTTAAAATCTTTAGAAGTGTTTAGCGTGACTTATAACAATATTTCTTGTAAGACGCCAGAAAAAGTCAGTTTGCAACTTTTGAAGAAACTAGCTACCGAGAAAATCCTTTTATGTGTGGATTATCCCTGATCAAGAATTGCACTCCAACAAAATCGTCAATGACAAAGGAAAGTTCAATAAGTGGTACAGATGATTATGATAGTTTTATAGATATAAAGATTTTTCAGATAAATTTTTGAGTACTTTCACCGTTATATTGCTGAGAATAGTTTCAATTTTGGATATTAATCGTTACTGGCGACAAGCATGGTTATACTTTATTGAGTTGAAGATCGTATGCTACTACTTTTTGTTGGATCATCTTCCCTTCTTATCCAAATTTGGGATTACTTATTTTTTGTAAGAACATGTGACTAGATCTTATTATGGTTGTACTTAAATTCTAAATAAGGAAATGATTTCAATCAATCTCGGGTAGGCTATTACCACGCTTCATTTCATCTATGAAATGCCTTGATGGACACATATGAACATATGAACGGCAATGCTATCTGAGTGTAGTAGGTCTAAGCAGTAAAGTCTTTTCCTGTGACGTGGGAACCATAGATAGAGTTCAGGACTTGAGAGTTACGATCATAGTTATGATATTTGACTAACAGGTTCATCCTTAAAAATAGCGAAGAACGTATAGAAACTTTAAACACAACTTAATTTCTTGATTTTCTCAAACTTAGAAAGTTCTTTAGTTAGAAGTTGCAACTAATTATATTTCTGTAATTGGTGAAGACTAAACATTTCTATAGACGAATCGAAATTCAATGCTCTCAGAAGAGTAGCACCTTTAGCATGTGTCAAGCAACTTGGTTCAAAAGAATGTTAGCTGAACCTCAATCAAAACAAGGATCAAATATAATAATTTTTTAAAAATTAAAATAAACATGATCAAATCATAAACAAAATAAGTATAATTAATTTAGATTAATTTTTAATTTTCAGTTCAGTTTTTAATTTTTTAGTTTAAATTAATTTAATAATTTTTGTTGTTAAAAATACATTAATTTATTAATTAATCAACTAATTTTCGTAAACTAATTAATTTTTATAAACAAAAATAACTAACTAATTTTTATTTAATAGTATCTTTTATATTTAAACTTTAAATTTTTTAATAAATAAAAATAATGTATTTCAATCATTTCGTCATTTTTATAAAGGTAATACCTTTATCTGATATGGTAATCTTCTCCAACGACTATGATTGGATCACAAGGTGACATTCGACACCAAGTAGAAGAAGCACGAGTTTCTGAAACGATCAACATGCATCTTCTAACGGTCCAGTGGTCCGAGAATGATTGATCATTCGTGAATGCTACACATTGTATTTTGACAAGGTATGATAACATCTGCTGTTCGTCAAAGTTAGCTTTAATATGTCACGAGGGATGATAATGAGTTGGACTGGATTGGCCATTTCTCAAATAGTTGAGTCCGTTCAAAATGATATTGTTTTGATTTTTTTCAAAATAATGTTGTTTTAGTCGTAAATTTCTTAAATTTACAGATCAAAATAACATTGTTTTAAAATTTTAAATTAAGGTTAATTTAGTTCTATTTTTGATTTTTGTTGTAATTTTTAGTTTTAGTTTTTTTAGTTTCTATTTTCCTTTCAAATAAAAATAAAAACATGTTTAGTTTTTAATATTAATGTAGTTATATTTTTATTATTGATGATAATTACATATTAGATAAAACTTAAAAACTAAATTATTTTTAATTAGTTACAGTATTTTATTCTCTTATATAATATTTATTAATAAATTATCAATAAAATTATTTTATTTTTTAAATAAAAATTTTAAAATTAAATCTTATTTTAAATATATTTAATTATTTAATATAATTTTATTAGAAATTTATATATTTTGAAGATGTTTTAAATTTATTTATTTAATTAAATATTTAATATTAAATTAAATTATTCATAATTCATATTAATATTTAATATATCAAATAATTAAATAATATATATTTAGTTGATATTAAACCAAATTGTGAAGAAAACAAAAACCACTTTTGTAATTTTCATAAATTTTGCAAACAGGAGAAAAACCAAAATCAAAAATAGAAATGAAAAACTCAACAGACAGTTTTTTTGCTAAATTTGAAAACAAAAATTAAAAATTAAAAATTGAATCGATTTTCAAATCGAATATGGACTTGAACCAACGCATTGTTTTTGATCCAAAGCGAATTGGACTAAAATTGAAATAATATATGAAGGCTTAGGCCGGCCTTGTTGGATTCTCAAAGCTTGACTCTTTCATGAAGGTTAATGGTGGGGGTAACATTTTAGCCTAAGCTCAACATATCGTAATTTAATCCAAAACATAAAATTTTAAGTAAAAATGACTTTGTTTTGAATAAAACATTTTTTAAAATTTTAAATAAATAATAATCAAGCTTGATTAGCTTCAATCCCCCAAGCATGAAGTCTGATCAGGTTTGGGGTTTTTCTGAGATCGATCAAGCCTTTGGCTGGGCCTATACTCTAATATACCCAAACCTGATCGAGCCCAATGCCAAGTCAAGTTATTGCAAACGTAGTCCATTGTTGAGGGTGACTGGACCACAGGATAATCCCCACCAAAATGAATCTTACAAGGTAAGTCCAATATGATACGATCCAATGGGTTTGTTGGACTATAAAAGCACGTCTAGTCCAAAACCTGAAGCTGCTAGGCATCCAATTTGTGCTTTGAGGAAGGGTCAATTCTTGAGCAAAAGGAGGGTTAGATGGCAAAAACCATAGCCTTAAAGTGCAAATAGGATTGTTTGGTTATTTGCGGGAATAGCAATGGACCTACATATTAAAACCCAAATCCAAACTGGATCTAATCGAACTTAATTCGTCAATTTCATCATTCCTAATCATTTGCATTATTTTGTGGCGTTACATCAAAGTAAGTAGTTAGTAGATATCCAACCAAACCAGGTGAATCATCAATAATTGGACCCCAACTAACCCAAACATCAAATTGACCATTTTTGTGTTAAGGCATCTATTATCTCTAGGGCATATATATGGTCCAGCCCATTTGAAAACGGTCCAATTGGACATCGTTTTCTTTAATATTTGATTTTGATCGGGATTCTCTGTAAGCTAAAAAGAGATTCGAGCTTAACCTAACTCATTGACAATTATTAATGCAAAGGAACATAATTCTTCATGCTTGGTCCATCTGTGTCCATCTACTTTGGATGATACATTGAGTGCTTAGATCCAATGCTAAAAGTTAGTCTTCAAGCTAAGACATGATTTGGGATTCTTGCAAGACAAAAAAAGGATGAAACTAAAAATCTTGTGCAACTTCAACTTCCTTGGAAGTTTCTAACTGACGTAGCTCAGCAACAAAACATTGAATCAAATTCTGAAAGTTTCTTTATGCTTCAGCTTCAAATTAAATTTCTGCATCTCACAAGGTATCCATCAACTGATCTTGTCAAGTTCATCCAACCACCAATTGGTCCTGTCAAGTTCCTATAACTACCAACTGATCCTGTCAAGTTCCACTAACTATCAACTAATCCTGTCAAATCCACGCATGCTCAAGCTTTGTCATTGCCATCAACGATCTTAAGGTGACTAGAATAAGGTCAAGGGATGGAATCATCAACCTCATGACTAGAGGGCCAGTTTGAAGGATCAACTTCCTCATGAGTAGATGGAGAACTAAAATTTTACCAAATCAAACAGTACTAAGCAACTTGCAGAAAAGATCAAGCAGATAGATCATCCATTGATATTATACTCTTTTCTTGTTTCTTATTTTTACATTTTCTGTTCCTGGATAAGATAAGCTGGCATGACTCCGTGGATAATATGAATTTTGGCGGTACTGACCTATTCCTGATGCTATGGGTAAGAAACCAACTGCTATGACTAGTGTAGCTGCGGAAATCTTTCTATTAAACTAATGCATATATGAGTTCAACACAATTACTGAAAATGGACTAATCATCTGAAGCTGATTGATGTATAACTCATAATCACATATTCCGAATAAGTCATTTGATAAGCCAGTTCGAGGAAACACTCATGCCAATCACATCCACTTGCAGTTGGTACGACTCAAACATACGACCTGCCAGAAGTAGAAAGTTCCAAATTAAGACAGCTTCAAAGAGAAACGATCTGCCCTCTAGGTGGCTATAAGAAAAGTACTACTGTGCTGGTCAAGGAAGCAGTGATTTGATTAATAAGAAACTTATGACAAAAAAAGACTGCTGCTAACAAGCAACCGTTTGTTTTAAAGCCTCCATCTAAGCCGCCATTGCAACTGGAGCAGGTGGCTGAGGATTGGTCTGCCACTTTGTTTGATCATAGGTTCTTAAAACAACTCTCGCCGGAAGTAAACATTCCGGTGGATTTCCGTTGTCCGATAACTATGGAGATGATGGGAGAACCGGTAGTCGTGGCAACAGGACAGACGTACGATCAAGTGTCGATCAATTTGTGGATTGAATCAGGACACAACACGTGCCCCAAAACAGATCGAACTCTAGCCCACACCAATCTCACCCCAAGCCTAGCTTTGAAGAATCTAATAGCCATGTGGTGCCGGGATCAGAAGATCCCTTTCCAAGATAGCCACCCATGCTGTTAGTCCTAACAAGACGGCGCATGAGGTGACCGAGATGACGGTTACATTTCTAGTCAACAAACTCTCGGTCTCACACTCACCAGAGGCCCCTAACGAAGTTGTGTACGAGGTCCGAGCCCTAGCCTAAACGAATTCCCATAGCCGAACTTGCATTGCCGAAGCTGGAGCATTACCTTTGTTAGTCCGTCGTCGATTCGGAGTTCCCGAACCTCCAAGTTAACGTCGTCACGGCGATTCTAAACCTCTCAATTCTTGAATCGAACAAGAAGATGATCATGGAAGCAGACGGTGCGTTAAATGACATTATGGAGGTACTTTGCTCGGGGTCCACGTGGGAGTTGGGACGCTAAAGGCAACGCCGCCACTACAATTTTCAGTTTATCCGGTTTTCATGTGTACAGGAAGAAACTAGGCCGCAAGACACCTGTCATAAGAGCACTGCTTGATTTAGTTACAATAGGGCCTACAAGTTCTAAGAGGGATGCTTTGACGGCGATTCTCAACTTATGCGGAGACAGGGAAACAGTGGGTCGTTTAGTGGATGGAGGTGTTGTGGTGACGGTTACTGGAGTCATGAGCTCATTCCCGGAGCAGGCGTTTACGGTGCTTGAGGCGGTGGTGAAGAGGGAAGGGATAGTGGCGGTCACCGAAGCGCATAGCTCGGTGAAGAGACTGGTGTTGTTGTTGAGGGAGGGTAGGAGATGGCGAGAGAGAGCGCGGCGGCTACGTTGGTGACGATGTGTCGAAAAGGAGGGGCCGAGATAGTGGCGGAGTTGGCGGCGATGTCAGGAATAGAGAGGATGATATGGGAATTGATGTTTCAACACAGCTTGAAATCTCAGGGTTGTCTATGATATTGAGTTGGAATTCGCTTGTTTTAGAGCTGGGCTTGCTTTCTTTGCTATTTGCTATCGCGCTATTGCCAGCTTCCCTTTTTTAAATTTAAAGAAGCGCTAAATAACCTCTCTCCTCAGTTTCATTTGTGAAAACTCCAGATAAGTCAAGTTAGTATTTTTGTTAAGTAAAATCGTAATACATGTAATTAAATGAATTGCAATGTTACTGAAAATTTGTCCAAAATATTTTGGAGCAAGTTGTCTTCTTTTAATTGCCTGAAATACTAAAAGCAAGGGTTTAAGAACCATAAAGTGTATTTTAGTGAATGTATCGCTAACACAAGAAATTGTGATTGCAACTAAATTGCAATGTGTGGAGACATTGGTATGAATGAATAGGCCTAAGAATAAGTCAAAGTGAAATACAGGGATAATCAAGAGAATAGAGAAATAATTATTCGCGAGAGATAAGGCTAGTAGAAATTGAAACAAATCATGAGATATTGCGAATACTCGAGGAAATCCTTCCAATTGTGGAACTGAGAATAATTACATGCTAAGTGTATAAGAGGATAAATCCTAGCTTAATCACATGAGATGTGGATAGTACTAATCTGAACCCGGCATAGCAGGAGATCCAAAGAAAAGTATAGGTAAGTAAGTGAGAAATTTCAGAAATGTATGCGAGTTGTATATTGCCCTAGAGATTAAGATGTAATCTGTGGCAACAGTATAAAATGATTTTGTGTACCTAAGGAGAATTATCGCTTCATGAGCTCATTTTTGAATTTGTTATAAAATGTACTATAGTAGAAATTGCTGTGAGAGCTTGAGGATATTAATTGTACAGAGACGTTTTATAGATCAGCAGAGATTGAGGTACCTACTAAGTTGCAAGAACTGAACGAGATTGTGTAAGTGAATAATTCCCAATTAAGTTAGTATTGCGAAATGAGGCCTTGAATAGGAAAGGATTCAGCAAAGTATTCCAAAGTTAAATGTGGAGATTTTCAAAATCAAGTGTACTAATGAGTGTAGAGTGTCGAGGCACAAAGAGGCAAAAAGGAAAGTATGATTCGCTATCGAATTAAAACCAGGTGTGTATAAAAGAACCGACAAAGCCCAAATCGAGGATTTTTAGAATTTATAAATGTTATTGGAGAATTGAATCCAACTTTCGAATAACTAATATGTATAAATGGATATAAGAAGTGATCGAGGCAATATGTTCTACTAATTCATGGCCAAGAATGTAGCACCGAGGGAATACACATTTGAGTTGCAATTAGTCTTACATAGTGAGACAAGTGTAAACTTTGTATTCATCATTAGCATACGTTATGAGGTGTTAGACAATAAAAAGGGGTCATTCACCTTACATTGTAATGGAGAGGGCTGAAAGGAATGAGGATAAGCGAAAACAAATTTGGGATACCATCAGTGAGGGAAATGAATTTGGAATCCGAATACAGGGATTTTTGGAAAACAAATAAATTTTTGATGGAGCATGTTGAATTATGGCGAATACATTAAGAATGAGTTGTAAAGTACGTTTGCAGCAAAATAAGTGTATGAATACTGATGAGAAGTGAAACGAATGATTTGTGCCATGGTGTAATTAATTAGCAATACCGGAGCGAATAAGAGACATTTAGTTGATCTTACGTGATCCATATAAAAGATGATGGTAACAGGACTATAAAGATATGAGTTATTGTATGGTTATCGGCTTCACACAGTGTAGATACTAACCATATCACACTGGTTAGTATTATTAAGATATGATATATGGGTTGTTGAGATTCGAAGTGAAAAGTAAGTAAGTGGAATTCGTCAAGAGAATGGTTAAGAAAGAGTGACGTGTATAAACATGGGATTGATACATCCCTCAAATGAATCAACTATGATTCTTAGAAAGAAAGTAAACGAGTAGTGAACTGACATAAGAAACAGATAAGTATAGAAGTCAGGGATAATCTTACTCCTCAGTCCGAAATGAATTTCGAGGACGAAATTTTTTGAAGGAGGGGAGAATTGTAACATCCCGTTTCCATATATCGGGTTCGGGTCCGGCGGGAGTGGGGTGTTACAAATAACATCCAATTATGGAAACAAAACACAGTCACACATCATACACAGAACAATGCACCAAACTATCCTCAATCCTACTTAGCTCAAAATTAGTATGGAAATTCATCATCTGAAGTAAACAACAACAACAATGCATGGTACATAGACAGTGGAGCAACCAATCATGTCATAGCAGATCTCAACAATCTGTTAATAAGCCCAGAACATGGTGGAAAGGAACAACTCACTGTTGGAAATGGTAATTCTCTTCCTATTGCTAACATTGGGTCATCTCATATATATTTTCTAAACAATACACACACACCTCTTGCACTAAAACAAATTCTGCATGTTCCCAACATAACCAAAAATCTGCTAAGCATTTCTAAACTCGCCAAAGACAACAATATTTCTGGTGAGTTTACTAATGAAAATTGTGTGTTTAATGACAAAGCAACAAGGAAGATTCTGCTCAAGGGAGTGCTTCAAGATGGTCTCTACAATCTCAAAGCCATTAAACTACCCCACAATATCAGGCTAGTCATGCAAACACACTTTAAGTCTAGAGCTTCCCAACAAAAGGTCTTTTCTTTAGGCAATCAACATGAGGCAAACTTAGCATAGAAAAATGCAAACATTTGGCATGCCAAATTAGGACATCCTTCCAACAATATCCTGAAACAAGTTCTAAGTTCAATGAAGTTCAACTTTGATTTAAAAAATCTATCTCATTTTGATGCCTGTAAGCAAGGAAAATTGCATCAATTGCCCTTTCAAACTCATGATATAATTGCTCAAAATCCCTTAGAAATCATATATTTAGATATTAGGGGACCTTCTTCACATCTCTCAACTGAAGGGCATAAATACTACCTCATTTTTTTATGCCTATACTATATTTACTTGGCTGTATCCTCTAAAATTAAAATCCAAAACCCTATCTGTTTTTGTCAAGTTCAAAACCAATGTTGAACTCCAATTGAACAAAAAAATCAAAGCCCTACATACTGACATGGGAGGTGAATATAAAGCACTCTTACCCTACCTTATAAAGCATGGAATACAACTATGGTTTAGTTGTCCCTACACTCACCAACAAAATGGTGTTTCCGAAAGAAAGCACAGGCACATTACCGAAATGGTATTAACTCTCTTATCTCATGCTCACATGTCACTCACCTATTAGTTAGAAGCCTTCTCCACAGCCACCTGTCTCATTAATAATCTCCCATCTCCTAGACTAAACAACCTCTCACCATTTGAAAAATTAAAATTATACAACAAACCACCAAACTACCTTAATCTCAAAACCTTTGGTTGTAGCTGTTTTCCTTATCTCGGATACTACTCTCATCACAAACTCTGATTTCACACAACTAAATGTGTTTTTTCTTAGTTATAGCCCAATGCATCAACGTTACAAGTGTCTAACTAATCAAGGGAAAATCATAATATCCCATCATGTTGAATTCAATGAGGAAGAATTTCCATTTTCTTAACTCTTTCCTACACACTCAAACTGTTCTGTAACTCTACCAAGTCTTCCTACCTTTACCCTAACCTCAACTCCAATTAGTACACCTTCATTAAGAGCTGTCACGAATCACTCTCTTTCAGCAGAATGCTCTCACTTAGCTGAGTTCTTCAACAGACAGGTAAGCTCTCAAAACCTTAGCTCACTATCACATTCAACATCCTTACTAAATAGACAAAACACCTTGCCAAATCTCACTCCATCAACCACACCAAACACTGAATCAAACTCCTCATCTCCACACATACAAAATGTTCATCCTATGCAAACAAGATCCAAAAGTGGAATTTTCAAACCTAACCTCTATTCTTTTTCTCTTACCTTAAACCCACAAACTGAACCTAGAACAATTTCTGAAGCTTTAAACAGTCCTATATGGTTTCCAGCTATGCAAGATGAATTTGATGCCCTACAATAGAATGACACTTGGACACTTATCCCCCATAAGCCTACCATACATATTCTTGGCACAAAATGGGTATTTCAAACCAAATACAATACTGATGGAACTGTCTCTAAACATAAGGCCAGATTTGTTGCCAAAGGGTTTAATCAAACCCCTGGTATTGATTTTTGAGAAACTTTCAGCCCTGTTGTGAAAACCTCAATAATAAGAGTAATTCTTTCACTTACTGTCTCCCATCACTGGGAGATTCAGCAAGTCGACATCAATAATGCATTTCTACATAGGGAGTTAAATGAGACTGTTTATATAAACCAGCCTCAAGGATTTGAAAGCAGGTCACAGCCACATCATGTATGCAAGCTAAACAAAGCTCTCTATGGATTAATACAAGCTCCTGGGGCTTAGTTCCACAAACTAAAACATTCGCTGTCTCAATAGGGGTTTCACAACTCAAGGTCAGACACCTCTCTATTCTACTCAAATAAAAATGGAGTTATTACAATGCTACTGGTCTATATAGATGACATTATAATCACAGGAAATTCAACTAAAGCAATTCATGCAATCATCAGTCAATTACAGTCTCAGTTCGCACTCAAAATTCTTGGAAGCATAAATCATTCTCTTAGTTTTGAATCATATAAAAACAAGGATGGTTTATATCTTTCACAAAAACAATACATTGAAAATCTACTTACCCGAACAAATATGTTGTCCTGCAAGCCTTCACCGAAGTCAATCACTCCGTCAACCAAGCTGTCTTTGTAGAATGGTTCACCATTTGAACTCCCAAAGCTCTACCGAAGCACCATAGGAGCTCTGCAATATCTATGGAACACAAGACCAGATATCAGTTTCGCAGTAAACAAATTAAGTCATCATTTACAAAATCCTTTAAACACACACTGAATTGCTTATAAAAGGGTTTTACATTACCTGAAGGGAACTGCAGATTTGGGTCTGCTCTTTTAACCATCATCATCGCCACATGACCTCCATGCATACAACGATTCTGACTGGGCTAGCTCCCCCGATTATCGGAAATCAATAACCAACATATGTGTATTTCTAGGGAGCAACCTAATTTGTGGACATCTAAGAAACAATCTACAGTAGCACGGTCCAGCACTGAGGCTGAATACCTAGCTCTATCTCAAGTTTTGATTGAGCTCATCTATCTCACTTCTCTGTTATCTAAGTTAGGTTTACTCTCGCGCACAAGCCTATTTTATGGAGTGACAACAATAGAGCCAGATCATTAGCTCAAAACCTTATCTTTCACTCAAGAACAAAGCACATCGAGGTAGACGTCCACTTCATTAGAGACAAAGTGGAGAAAGGAGAAATAGAAAGTTGGTATGTCAACACTGACGACCAACTCGCAAATATTCTCACCAAACCCCTAAGCTCTACAAGGTTTCAACTTCTAACTACCAAGCTGAACCTAGATCAAAGCCCTAAGTTCAGTTTGAATGAGGGTGTTAACGGATAGACTTAAGAAGGCTTAGGAAGAGAAATAAATGATACAGAAGAAAAGAAGAAGATTTGAGAACAAAGAAGGCTACAGACACCACACGCATAACACATATAGCATTAAAAACATAACTGACATTTCAAAAATAAGTAGTTGTCCTAGTACAGTTTGTTATAACCGAATAAATCTTGACCCTTTATTTGGGTCTGTAGATGTATGGATAAGATTACTCTCACAAGTGTATAAATACATCAAATGAATAATAAAGCAATACTAATACCTTTCTCTTACATGAAGTTCATGATGCAGGTGACAGGAGGAACTCGAAAAGATGCTGTGTCATTAAGTTTTGAGAGGAGATTTCTGAATGAACCTAAACAAATTTTCCTACTGGAATCACACAGGGAGGGCACATCTTGGGTTGAGTCTGCATCGGACAGTGGGAGGCCATCAGGGATGGTTTCAAATCAAAAACTAGGGAGTGGAGGGAGAGAATCATGATCAGTGGATTTTAAGAGGCGTCTATGATTGAATTCAGAGTTAACAAAGGTGATGCGGAAGCCTTTATGGTTAAGAAGCTCAGCTACGCTTAGCATTAGGTTTATACGCCCTTGTACTAGGAACGAGATGCATACTGCATGTTTACGTTAACTTTCTTCTAATGAAGAACCCATTTCTCACTTACCCTCTCTTATTCACTACACGGGAACGAAGATGAAATTTTTTTTTGGAAAATGAATATTGGATAAACCATAGACAATACTATATTAATAGTACAGTAATTTCAAGTCAGGCTCTGTACAAACTAGTATAGTTGTAACATCTCGGTCCCACTTAACGGGTCGGATCAGGGAAACGGGTCTATGAGAAGACCAATTAGTGAAGTTAGGACAGACATATAC
>JANIIA010008092.1:0-32402 GCA_027478495.1 Erythroxylum alaternifolium | reverse complement strand
AAAGTTGGAAGGATTGCATGTGAAAAACACAGACGAAAGGAATCGTCTTTGATGACGTCACAACACAGAGGCAAGGAAAAATATAGAGGAAAAGTATTGTCTGTACTGACGTCCGAACACAGAGGCAAGGAGGAATAGAAAGGAGAAGTATCGTCTATGCTGATGTCAAAACACAAAGGCAAGGAGGAATAGAAAGGAGAAGTATCGTTTGTGCTAACGTCAGAACACAGAGGCAAGGAGGAATAGAAAGGAGAAGTATCGTCTGTGCTGACGTCAGAACACAGAGGTAAGGAGGAATAGAGAGGAGAAGTATCATCTGTGCTGACATCAGAACACAGAGCAAGGAGGAATGGAAAAGAGAAGTACCGTCTGTGATGACGTAAGAACACAAAGGACACGTCATCACACAGAAGGATAGAACACAGAGGATAAACCACAGACGATAAGTGGTCAACCCAGAAGATAAAAGTCAACTACAGAGGATAGAACACAGAGGATAGATCATATGCCAAGGATTATAAGAAGGAGTTAAGAAGTTCTATGAGTTGAAGAGTATCATTTGTGTTACTGTTCCTCTATGTTACTGTTCACATACTTCGTCTGTGTTACTGTTCACAGACTTCCTTTGTGTTACTATTCACGAGTATCGTCTGTGTTACTATTCACAAACATCGTCTGTGTTACTATTCACAGACTTCCTCTATGTTACTGTTCACGAGTATCGTCTGTGTTACCGTTCATAGACTTCCTCTATGTTACTATTCACGAGTATTGTCTGTGTTACCGTTTACAGACTTCCTCTGTGTTACTGTTCACGATATCGTCTAGGTTACTGTTCATAGTTATCTTCTGTCCTATTTTTGACCATTCAGAAGTTAAAATTGGCCTTCGAGGTCTTCATGAAAGTTGTAACTCTTAAATTCCTCGTTCAAACCATCTAAAGAAACCCTGAATTGGATGTCTATAGGTATTCAGGTTGAAATGGATAAATGGACTTCGAAGGGGGGAGCTGAACTTAGAAAGGGGAGTTTTGAATACAAGTATGGGTGATAAATGTGTGTTATCCAAATGCAATCGCCAGGCTCTCTATTGGAAGAAGCTCACGTATTATGATATTCTGCATGAAAGTTGGGGTCCGAAAACGGGTCCTAACACAATTTAACCCACCTTCTTGTGTATATCATATATTATACATAAATTCTATATTAACGTGTGATTTACTTCACCAACACGGTCCAGAAAGATAGGTTGTGTTAGTTTTTGGTCAATTTTGTCCATCATTTTACTAAGTTGAATGATAATGAGTACTTGTTTGATGATCGTTTAACGTTCTTTCTAAATAATTTATTTCATTTATATAAAAAACATATAATTGTTGAGCTAACCCTAATTGATCTTTAATTGGCTGTAGGCCAGCTGGATTTGATATGACAAATTGAAGATAATTATAATGGTTTTCAAAGTGTTTAAATTCATTATAATATTGAGTTTGTAATTGTTTAATGGAGTTAATCTGTTCGACTAATTGCTTACAAATAAAACAATTAGATGTCATTTCTTAATATCAACTATACTTAATATAAACTATAGATATCATATGTACGAACAAACAGGTAATTAACATAGATTTTCATAATCTATATCAGGACTAAAGATTTGATCTAATAAATATTGACATAATAAATGATTAAATCCATGAATTGAAATGGAACTAATAAAACTATGAAATATGTATTCATGAGTTGTACTGAGTATAAGAAGACTAATTATAAGCATGAATAGACATGGTCGAATGTAAACAAAGCCAAGAATGAGGATATTAATAAATGTTATCAGTGTTAATAAGATATGCATGATATGGTTAAATATAAAAGAAAGCAAGAAAAGTAAGTGCAAAAAATGGAATAATCATAGTAAATTTAATCTAAAGTGCAGAAAATTGAATAATCATAGTAAATTTAATCTATAAGATAGTTAATTTCGTTCAAAAATTCTTTTTTATTTTGCCTATTATTTTGTCGGATATGTTTAAGAAATAGAATCATCTAAGTTGCTTAAGTTTTTAGAATATCATTGTTATTTAGCTGGGCTTGTTCGAGATATCCTTCATATGTTTCTATCCATTTATTTTGATTTTCTTCGATTTCAAAATAGTGCTTAATTAAATGTTTGAGTTGAGCTTTAATTTCAAAATAAGTCATGAAAGGAAGAAGAAAATTAATAAAAGAAAAATTGATATTAATATAATATGTTGAATACAATGAAGAAATTCTTAATCAATAAGATGATTAATCATAAAAAGAAAATTTTTTGTTTTCTAGATTAATTGCTTTTAATTGCTTAATATGTTCTATCATTTGAGCTGCGTCATAAATCCTGATATATCTTCGAGCATCTCTTGAATGATGAGCTTGTTTATTATAGGCATGATGTCTAATTAAAAGTTGGTCCAATCTGTCTGCTCGTTCATAGCTTTCTTTGGTTAATGCTTTTATAAGGAAAACAATTTAGAAGATATAAATATAGACTATTTAAACCCAAATGACAAGACTGTCCTCAAAAGAAAAAAATATGTAGATGTTGGTTATGTAAAGAAGAAGGGCATTATGCAAATACTTGTCCTAAAAGAAAAACTAGTCATCAAAATAATCAATATAAAGAAAAACTAATACCATTTTTGGGGTCATTGTTACTTCTTTTCGTTCTTTTAATTCTTTCTCTAATTTTTGTTCAACATCTTGTATAATATGAAGTTGTTGTTGACTTTCCTTAATTAATTGTTGAATTAGTTGTCTAGTACTTGTTTGCAACTGTATTAATTCAGTAATTTTAGTTTCTAAATTATTTTGTTGTTCCTTTAAGTCCTTAATATATTGTGTAACACTCATAATGTATGTTTTATATAAGTAGTCAAATCAGTTATTTGATTCTTAATATCTTCAAGTCTTATTGAATTTTCTATCGTAGGATTAGGAATAACAGGGTCAGTAATTTTATCATCTTGTTCTTTATCTTTTTCAGGTTTGATGAATCAAATTGGTTTGGATAATTGTAGAGACTATGATTTTAATAATTGGTGAGATGAAGAAGATGATGGTTCTGAAAAAGAATGCCTTCGATCTATAGATAGCTGTAATTGAATAGGATATTGAATTACAGGTAATGTTCTTAATTTAGTTCTAAAATTTGTTCATACTTTTGCAACATCATTAAATAATTGATCAATATAAATTTTATCAGTATTTTTAAATTCGATACTATGATGAGAATTTGTTAATGCATAACTAATTTGATAACTAATAGAAAAAGGAAATTGTCCGATTCTTATAAGATTTTCTTTATAAAATTTATAAGTGATGGTTATAGTTTCATCCAATTTATGGGATTTTAAGGGTATACCTAATTTTAATCAAGTGTTAAATTTAATTTTTCCATAAGCAAGATTTCCATTCATAATACCTATAATTTGATCATTTAAATTAGTCATTCTTTCATCTACAATGGTCATTCATATAGGGGAATCAATTCCTTCTTGAAAAGTGGATTTTAACAGAATCTGAATTATAGAAAGATGAATATAACCAATTTTCAGTCATGTTTCTAGAGGGATTTTTTTGTAATTGTCTACTTATTTTTTCTTTATCAATTAGGTTATTTCTTATATGTCCATTACATCGATCAATTCGTATAGGGGTTTCATGTACTATTTTACCAAAATAAATAATATTTTACGATTGATTATATTTTGAAATAAAGAGTGTTAAATATCTTGACCTGATTTTAAATTTAGCTGAGTTTTTGAAAATTGTTTTTGTTTGTCATTAAATAATAATGTATTAATATGAAAAGTTCCTAAAGATTCTGGTAATTCTAAATTATTTAGAAAAAACATTAAACGATCATCAAACAAGTACTCGTTATCATTCAACTTAGTAAAATGACGGATAAAATTGACCAAAAATAAGATATCTACCGATGGATACACTGCTGGTTCAAATTGATGCCAGTATGAATACATGGGTAGGATGCCCTTTGGCACAACCACCCAATCAAAATAAGTATTTACTTAATCATTAAACAGATTTTATTACCATTTTGCAACATGGAAGGCATTTTTAGTGATCTTACACCATCATGAAAAAAATGCAATCTGTCACCAACTTCAACTCCATCCTTTACACAAATGTCAGTATTGTCCATCCACTCAAGCTACCTACGAAGGACAAAAAGAGGATGACGTAGCATTAATTGAAGCAATAATCGAAGAGTGAAGCAGTTAAAATTATCAGCTACATGTAGGCCATGTAGGCCCCTCTTTTTGTAAATAATTGTATTATATTTGCTTTTGTTTTTAGAAACATTAGGAATCTTTTACTTTAGTCTTTTCATTTAGTCTTATCTTCCTTTTCCATTTGCTTTATGTCAATTAGATTCCTTACCTTTTACTTTTGTAGGCCACCTGTTTTGGCCTCTTCTCCTTTTCATTTCTATATAATGTAAGCCTTTGGAGCTTTCTGAACTATGAAATAAATTCTCTCTTCTTACCATCTCTCTCTAAATCCTCTCTTCTGCTTGGGATTGGCTTTTTGAGGAAACGAAAGAGGTATGAATTGAAGCTTATACATTATGAAAAGTTCCTAAAGATTCTGTTAATTCTAAATTATCAACATCTAAAATAGTCGAATCTTGTTTTTGGTCAATTTTATCCGTCATTTTACTAGGTTGAATGATAACGAGTACTTGTTTGATAATCGTTTAATGTTCTTTCTAAATAATTTATTTCATTTGTATAAAAAACATATAATTGTTGAGCTAACTCTAATTGATCTTTAATTGGCTGTAGGGCTGCTGGATTTGATATGACAAATTGAAGATAATTATAACAGTTTTCAAAGTGTTTAAATTCATTATAATATTGAGTTTGATATCGTTCCCATCAATATGATTTATATGGTTTATAGAATTTTTGTTTGCTTCGGTTAGAACCTTTGTGATGTTTAATAGTTTTTGCTTCACATCCATATTGTTGTGGTAGTTCTGCATTTTTAGAGCAACATAATTGCATATTTTTATGTCTTAATGTGCGTTTTAGTTGTGTTTCAAAACATTGTTCTGCTAAAAGTTCTTGAGCTGTAAGAATAGCTCCTCCTAAATTATAGGCTATAATTCGATTGTCTCTTTTTTCTTGAAATTTTATTTCAACTTTTTGATTCGTAGGATATGTTAGTTTTTAAATAAATATATGGATATAATCAAATAACTGATTTAACTACTTATATAAAACATACATTATGAGTGGTACACAACATATTAAGGACTTAAAGGAACAACAAAATAATTTAGAAACTAAAATTACTGAATTAATACAGGTGCAAACAAGTACTATACAACTAATTCAATAATTAATTAAGGAAAGTCAACAACAACTACATATTATACAAGATGTAGAACAAAAATTAGAGAAAGAATTAAAAGAACGAAAAGAAGTAACAATGACCCCAAATATGGTATCAGAGCCTATTACATTAGTAAGGCCATGGAAAATTTCCTCGAAAAGCCAATCCCAGGCAGAAGAGAGGATTTAGGAGAGATGGTAAGAAGAGAGAATTTATTTCATAGTTCGGAAAGCTCCAAAGGCTTATATTATATAGAAATGAAAAAGAGAAGAGGCCAAAACAGGTGGCCTATAAAAGTAAAAGGTAAGGAATCTAATTGACATAAAGCAAAAGGGAACAAAAGTAAAAGGTAAGGAATCTAATTGACATAAAGCAAAAGGGAAAGTAAGATAAGACTAAAGTAAAAGATTCCTAACGTTTCTAAAAGCAAAAGCAAATATAGTACAATTATTTACAAAAAGAGGGGCTTACATGGCTTACATGTAGCTAATTATTTTAACTGCTTCACTCTTCGATTATTGCTTCAATTGATGCTATGTCATCTTCTTTTTCTCCGTTGTGGGTACCTTGAGTGGATGGACAATACTAACATTTGTGTAAAGGATGGAGTTGAAGTTGGTGACAGAATTCAGCGGGATTCAATGTCCCATTTATATACTTGCAAAGTAAATACTTTTTTTGATTGGGTGGTTGTGCCAAAAGGCATCCTGCCCATGTATCCATACTAGCATCAATTTGAACCAGCAATGTATCCATCGGTAGATAATTATATAGAACCGGTCAATCCTTTCATAATGATTTTAATTTCTTAAACATATCCGACAAAATATCTAATCCATGAAAAGGAAATATTGGCCTGTCTCAAAACTTTGAGAAAATGGCGTATTGATCTATTACCCGTTGAATTCATTATACAAACAGATTCCAAGTATCTATGTGGATTTATCCGCTACAACATAAAAAGCAATCATAATTAAGGTCGTCTTATCAGATGGCAACTTGAACTTAATCAATATCATTTACCATCCAATATATAAAATCTACTGATAATTTTCTTGTAGATATTTTAACCAGAGAATGGAAGCAGCAATAACCAGTCTTGAAGATTCACTTACACAAAAGGAAATGGAGTTAATCAATTTATAACAACAGGTTGGTACCATTACCAAAGAAATAAACCAGTTACGTACCACCATCTAATTATTGAAACAAACTACCAAAGATCAACCACCTTCTTCCATCCAAACTCCTTCAACTATCCGATCACTATAAATACCTCTTATGTTGGGCCTCAAAATTTATTTATTTATTTAATTAAGCATGATTTGATTAAATTTTGTGGTCTTGTTAGATAAATCATTTTATTTGGAGTTTAACTATTATATTAAGTTTGGGAGGATTTATTTCATGGATTGATGCAATTAAAGTATTAATTTTGTAAGGTGATATAAGGGCATTTTTGGAAGATCACTTAAGGTTAAAAGACATAAGGCTTATATTGGAGGGCAAAACGGACATTTTTGTGATTATTAAGAGTGTAGAAGAAGAAAAATTGCGAGTGATAAGAAGGAAAGAAAGAGAGTGTCGTGGAAGGAGAGGAAGAGAAGAGAAAAGCTAGGGTTTTTGGAGATTCTTAAAGAGTTTGAAGACATTGAGGCTAATCAAGTAAGTATGAGCATTAACCTTTCTTGATTATTAGATAAAGCATACTTAGGGATGGTTAGAAGTGAAAATAAAGTGAATATGTATATGTAGTTGTTGATGAATGGTTTATGTAAATGCTTTAGGTGTTTGGATTAATGATCAAAAGTAGATTATGAATTTGTTGTCAATGATATTAGGTTTAAATGAAGTTGATAATGAAGTAGAAGAGATGGTTTAGGTTTGAGATGGGTGATATATGAAAGAGGGCACGTTAAAAGGTTGAAAATGTAGCAAAACATGCTCTCAAAACGTGTTTTTGGATAAGTTCACCATGACAAACTTCTAGGTTTCACCACGGCGTCATAATTTCACCGAGGTGAACTTCTGAGTTTAGCCACGGCGAACTCAACTTTCTAGCACAGAACATACTTTGGTATTTTGGACATAACTTTTGATGTAGTTATCCAAATGGACTGATTTTTAATTTGGAGTAAACTAGAGACATAGCTCTACAAATCGTATGAAGGAATCCATTCTAAATTCAGTCTCTAAGAATTTCAACTTCGGGATGGAATTTGAACGTAGAATTTTGTTTCAGCATGAGAAATAGTTTAAATTGTTGAGGTATGACCTTCCGATTGCTAAACCAAATTAAATGGAATTTTGGTTATTGTTTAAGGAAATCAAGTGAGGTAAGAGAGGCAAGAGGAGCAAGAGCAAAGATCCCTAAGCAAGTTTATAAGCAAGGATTTCAAGGTGGGTTACACATTTATAATTAAGTAATAAGCCCCTAATGTTTTTTCCAAACCAAGAAAGTTTGACATGTTTTCAACTGTATTATAAATGTGCCGTTAAGGCTTCTTGAATGCTTTGATAATGTACCGCATGTTTGTATATGAATTGTGTTATTGTTTTATGAAATAAATGATGAAAATGATTTTTGAAAGGATGTTGATTTTTGAAACGATATTATGGTTATGAAATTAAGTTTCGGAAAAATGCCATTGAGGTAATATGTTTATTAATTGTGAAATGCATGATTATATGGGTTTATGGTGGTCCCCTGAGTTAAGTCAACTGCACATTGACAAAAAGGCTTCTCCCACCGGCCCGCTAGTAACATGGAGCTCCTTCATGGACTCCTATAATTTTAGGGCTACGTAAGACCAATAAGTGGGATTGCAATAGTACGTTCTGTTCACGCCTACACAGGACCCGTATGGGAAATGTGTAGTACGTTCTGTTTTGGATCCACCCAAACCATTCTGGATGTGCCTACGTGTCTATGATTTTTTATGTGCTCTATGTTGACCAACTTGTTTAATGCTTGATTTATATTGCTTACAAATTGCTTGATGAATTAGAATTTGAAAAATATATGCTTTATGATTCCATATGAATTTTTACAATTATTTTGCTTGTCATTGGTTATAAAATTGTTACCTATGAGCTTTAAGCTCACCCCCTCCCATTCTGTCCCATCTTCAGGTGAGAAGTAAGAGATCGAGTAGTTAAGAGACGAGGCATCACTCCAATTAGACTTATTTTTGCTTTTGAAGTTAGTTTTTGTAAAACAAAGCTTTATTTGCATTTTGAAAAATTCTACTTTTTGCAAACTATGTATTTTTGTATTATAATGTAATGTAGCTTAAAATGCTCATTAAAGCTTTATAAAACTCTTATCCATTGTTATAAATGAAAAATATTTCGCTTTGCTCATGGTTTTTGTTTTTGCAAGACATTTTGTTTGAAATGAGATTAAAGTTAGAAAAGTCATTTATATTATATGTATTTTTTGCTTTTGGGTTAAATTGATGAATATGGCTGAAGGATGTTAAATTTACATTTTAGTAAGATAAGTAGTATGGGTTATGGGTTTTGTCACAGGGGTTTTCGCCCCAGCGAAGCCGAGAGTCACCGCGGCGTATTTCACCCGAAGGAAATTCTAATTTTCTCGTGGCAACTTTGCCGCGGCGAAGTTATACTTGTCTCCGTGGTGTAATTCACCCAAAGGGTCAGTGAGGTTTACTCACATATGTTCACCGCGGTGAAGTCAGTTTGCTCACATATGTTCATCGCGGTGAAGCCCAATTTTGCTTCCGAAAGATCTTTCTTTTAAAATTTCAAATTCTAAGCCCTCCTCCACGCTCAAGCTTCATGACCCCTTGTCCGATGTTGGGCTCCGCAAACGGGGTCTAACACACTTGATGGATCCAACTACTTTGAGAATTAGATTTACTTCTGATATACCTTTATCCAATGGCCAAAATATAAGGAAAATGTCCTTAAAGGCCTTAGGCATTTTCTTAAGGATCTAAACCATTTTCCTAAATATGTACCACTAGTTGTCTCTAGTTCTATTGGACCTTAACTAGGAGAATTCATTCCTAGAGAATCTCAAATGCCAAACTTTGGCATCCTAGACAACCCTATGAATTTAGGCCTAAGCACTACTAGACCATCTTTGACTCAAGCCTCCTACTTCCAAGATGCCTAAGATTTAGACGATGATATTCCCATTATAGATGAAAAGGAGCTAACTAAATTTTAAAAGATTTATACACAAAGGATGCAAGCCTTAATAAAAGACAGAGAATAACTAGTGTTGATACTAATAACGCAAGTGGAGGAGCTTCCTTGTCAAACTTGCAATCATAGCAAGAACCTATCTGATGAGGATGACGATTAGGATTCCTTATATTATTTTGGGTCCCTCTATTTAAAATTATTTGTCTTTATGTTTCTTTTATGATGTGACATCATTCTTATCCATTTACTATGCTACGTGACATCATTTTTATCCAAAATATTTGATGTGATGTTTTTATCTAGAATAGTTGAAGTGATGTTGATCTTATCCTTTTATAGTGCGATGTGACATTGATCTTATCCAAAGATGTTTGTCTTTTTGTAATCTACTTTGCCTATATAAGCGAAGGACCTCTTCCATTATTATTATTTGAAAATGAATAATATATGTTACCATATTGTTCTAAAAATGGATATAATATTTTTAGATAGGTGAATGAAAATTTTGATAAAATGGTGAGATCTATTATAAATAAATTTATAACTAAGAATAAAAGGTTAAAGTTTGAGAATAAGAAGTTAAAGGATGGTATATGTAAGGTTAACATGCATGAGCTATACAATGAATTGGTAAAAGTGAAACTAATACTAAAATATACAATATCTAAGATAAGAAGATTGCAAATGATGATATTTAATTAATAAATCTATGTTGTAATATTTATAATTATATTTATTAAAAAGTTGAAGAATATGAAATTCATCAACTTTGGTATTGCACTATGTAATTTGTTAGAAATATTCTATTAGATTTAAAACTACCTATAAGTTGTGTAGATAGTTATATTAGTAGCTTTTATGATGTTATTTATAACTATTTTTGTATTAAGTTATTAATGAATAGTACCTCCTTATACTAACTAATATTGAGCTTGTAAATTAACTTAAAGCTCTGAGCATGGTTCCCTTATTATAAATCAATAATATTATAAAATAAATAATATGCCTCTTTATTAACTCAATAAATAGTTACATCTCAAGGACCTCATCATTATCCATCATCTCAAAGTGCACCTTATAATGTCTTATTCATATAAGAAATGCTACAAGAAAATTCAAAGTTATAAGTTCAATGTCAAACAACTTCCATTTAACGAAGTCCAAAATATAATAAATAATAACAAAATTTTCATAAAGGACTTAATTTTAGAATTGTTAACAAAGTTCAATGCCAAGTAATTTCTATTGAACCAATTCTAAAATTTCGTATGTGGTAATAAAACTTATAATAATTCCAAAAATCAAGTTAGGCTTAAGTTCAAGGTTGAATCTAAAAGTCTTCTCCTCTTTTGTGTCCCTCTCATTATATAAGGTAGACGAAGTGATGTTACAGTTACCATTACACTAAAATCCTCTTAGTTGAAAATCAATTACAATATCATAATAGATTCGATAGTAATGGATCTTTGTAAGTTGCTTGGCTTTATTATCTAGATATTTTCTCCTTATTATTTATATATGAAAATAAGAATGATTATTTAGTATTTGTATACTTTCAAATATTAATAGAACATAGTTTCATGTGTTGATTAACTTGTATAATACTTGATTGAGCTAGTTAACTCATTGAAGCAAACTCCATATTTGTAAACCCTTTTCCCTCTCCTTTTACCCTTACCTTTGCCTCTACCTCTTCCTCTCACTTTGCGTCTTCCTCTTCCTCTTCCTCTTACCATTGTTTTGTATATCTTCTTAATATTCAAAACTCTCTTATCTGGTTATTTCACATGCACATGTTACATTTGTTGATGCAATATGCACTAAAATTTGTATCTTGGACTCCTTATTTTATCTCCTAATGTTGGTGCTAGATGAGGCTATCACCTATAAAAAATTTTCAAAAAATCATTAATAAGAAAATGGTAATCACAAAACTAATTTCATAATTAAAATGAAATATCTAACAATCATTATGTTTTTTATGATTTTTATTTACGCCTTTGATGTCTATATCTATTATAAGTCATTCTTCTTTCATATTTGGTACATTTTCTAGTTTTAAGATATTTAAATTTCTCTTTGTTCCTATTTTTTAGGCTAACCAACAATTCTCCTTATTGTTGGAAGCTCATTTACTTCATATTGAGGCCAAAATTTTAGTTCATCAAGTCAGTTGAGGGAATACTTGTATGTTTGCTTGTGTCTTTACTTGATATAGATTTTAACGATTATGGTAAATTATAACCACGATGTGAGGGTATGAAATTTCTATCAACTCCTAATGAGAATCCAACATTAACTCGATTTACATGAATTTCTATGCAGAGGAAGCATGAAAAGGGACTTGGAAAACTTGTGAAAGGTTCGATTTAAGTTTCAAAAGCAGTTAGAGAAATATGTTAACAAAAACTAACGACATTTGACACTAAAACAAACTAACACTGATCTTTTGTTAGGTTTTCTGAACTGGAGAAATAGACATAAACCAGTTTATAGTTTAACTTGTAACCTACATTATAATTGTTTTGGAGATGCACACTCAAAGTTTTAGATTAAAATTAGTATCAATTATTTTCAAGATAGGCATTAGACATATATTTTAAATAGTTAGGTTTTATTATTTCAAGGATGTTCATTATCTAGGAATTGTATAATTAGGTGTTTTAGTTTGTTTGAAATTCCATATTGATGTTTAGATAGGAATTAATTATTTTTCAAAGTTATTTATTTCTAATTATATTATATATAAGTTGTTATTTCCTTTCAGGATTCTATCTCTTAAAGTTTTGATGTTATTAAGTTTTAAGCATATATATGACTATGTTATGGATATTAAAAAGAGAGTTACTTATGGATTAATTAAATTATTTTAGAAAGTTTTTTCTTTATGTTTTAAAGATACTCTTGGATTAGGTTGTCTATTAACTATAACCGTATATAGTATATAGTATACTAGTGAAAATCAAACCTAGGATCTTATCACTCACAATTCTCTCGTTTTTGGAGTGTGGTGATTCATATATTTTTTGTGTCTTTATGTTTATTTTCATAAATTGACCTGTGTTTTATAACAATCTTAGGTCTTGTCATATTGATATCAAATCTAATTAGCTCTATTAGTTAGGATCATATCAACTCCTAATATTTGTGAGTACACTTATAAATGCTAATTCTCACATAAAATTTATCTAATTCATGCTCAACTTTATGCCCATAAATTCCATTCCAATTTAGAAAAAGCTTTCTCTTTTATTCTCTTCTAATACAAATAGAACTCTTGGCTGATATGTTATTATCTCATTTCTTACTAAAACTTCTTTTTATATGCATCCTCTTTATTACTATCTTCTTAATATGCTTTAACATGCTAATAATAGGCTTTACCTCGGGCTTTAATATTCAACCATTAAAGGTCTCACTCAAATTATTATCCACACAATCATATTTAGCATTATTACTGAAATATATATGATGGCTTTTTAGGATTTTGTAATAAATCTTCAACATAACATAGTTTAAATTCATTTAACACATATAACTGGTCATTGAAATCAAGCACAAAGGTTGCCTTAGTTGTCCTCCAAAACTAAAACTTTAGATCATCTCTATTCCATCTGTCTCTAATCAGTATAAATGTACCTTACATATAATATATGCTCAACATTTAGTAACAATGTTTTAATTACATTAAGAAGACTCTAAATAAAACCATATAAATCAATAAGAAAAAAAAGGTTCATATAGATAAAAATATATATGATTAATAACATAAAGATGCCTTATGTATATCATATATAAATGTCAAGACAATGTCCATCTTTAAGTTGTAAAACCGAAATAAGAAGCTCTAAAAACCACTTTTTTGTTTTTGCACATTCAATATAAACCACAGCCTAAGTAATAAGAAACTTTTGATTATTTTCATCTCTTCCAAAAGTAGCCAATAATTTTCCTTTACATATTCCCTTTAAGAAACATTTATATAGTCTTATTATTGGTCTAAAACCTTCAATCCAAGTCCTTTTACAAGTATTAAAACAAATATAACATCTTGTAAATATCTTTTACTATTAACATTTGTACTTGTTTTAATTCTCATATTGTACCTAGGTTCTCGTTCTTCACCTCGTTATATGCCTTAACATCTTGGAAAATTCTCTTACATGAAACTTATACATCATTTTGATGACAAAAACCTTTCCTTTTTCATAAGTGTTAAAACTCCCATATACTCTTTAACTTCTTCCTCAATAAGGTCATTAAGTTAGCAACCTTGATGATTGGTTGTGAAATAGTTATGTCCTTATAGTGGCTTCCAATCCAATTAGATGTGATGAGCTTATTAATGTTAGTGGTTATATAGTTATATGTAGGTTCACATCTTCATGACAAAACTATTATTATTTTTCTCAATACTTACAAAAAGTAACTAAAGACATTGTGGTCTACATCTCACTCTCACATGAAACTTGATATCTATTTCTTATTTTAGACCTAATCTCTATGCAATGGAGTATTTAATAACTGCTTCTTTAAATTCCCTCACATTTTTAAACTTAAAACCTATAACCTAAGCTGGAATATTACATATTGGGATCATAAACAAGATTTTTCCACTTATCTCTCATCACAATATCAACATCCTTATCTGAACTTGTTTAATACTGACCAGGGTAGTTACTCTTAAGATACTTACTATCTTTTCCAGTATCAGAGTCCTTTTGTTCATCTTCATCTCCTTTGTCATTATTATATTATTTAATATCATCATTCAAATTCACATTCACATCCTCATCTTCAATTCTTTTCTTAAGCCTCCTCTTTTTGTATTTTAATCTAAAAGCTTGGAGCTCATCATCATTTGTTCCACTTTCATATTCTAAATTAATCAATAGATTAATGTCATTAATGTCATTTTTAGGAGATGCATTAGAAACAACTTCAGTAAGATCATCTGTGGAATTAGATACACCTTAAATTGCAATAGCCACATATTTAATAGGCACTCCATCAATAGAAAAATCCTCACTAATAATAGGTAAAATATCATCATTCTAATCTAATTATACAATGCTTTCTTCATTGTTGCCTATATCATCCACATCACTTACTCTTATAATAAACAATTCATCTTTTGTGTAACGATTGTCTTTCTCTTCATAATATATTGAATTATATTGCCAACAATCCCATCATCCACATTGTATCCTTTTAATCTTTCTTTTTATGGCATTCACCCTTAAAATAAGCCACCACTCTTCATTGTTTTAAAATAAAAACATTAGATTATTTTTTCGTCATCTTCAATGTCAACCTACTAAATTATATTTATTTAGGTACCTATAGTAAATTTTATCTAATATATCATGCTAATTATGCTTAGTAGTTCCTACAATACTAATATAACACAATTTGTTTGGATCGATACATTAAACTAAAATTTTACTACCACCAATATGTTTAAATGAGTTTTCTCTATCAATTTGTACCTTATAGTGAAACAAACTTCCTTTTTCAATAGGTTTCCACATTCTAAAAAATCAAGAAAATGAATAGTAATAAATTATTAAGCTGTTCATAATATTTAATAAAACTAAATAACACCCTCGGGATTATAATATAATAACAAATGAGTATATAGATATGATACAAAAATGGGTGTAATACAAACAAACATACCTATTTGATCATAATGAAGTAGAAGAGTTCATTGTCCATTATTTTCGCATAAACACACTTATCATAATAAGGTAAAAAATTTGATATTTTCTAAGATAAAACTAACTAAGAATGAGAAAAATAAAAGGAAAGATTAGGATAACTAATTCTTTTTCTAATTTAATCTTTGTGTACTATTATGGAAGATTTCACTCATATAGATTCCTTCTTATATAGTCTAAAACTAGAAAATAAACAAGTCATGTTACGTGAAAACAACAAAAAGTAATATCATGACTAGCTTCTTATTGACAGAAAGTAGTTTAGGAATATGGTTTTTACATCAGAGTGTGTTCTTGAGTTTGTAGTACTATATCAATATATGCGAAATTTCATAATTAACCTAGAGTTTTTATTACATTCATAAGGCTTTAGGAGCTGAAAATATGACATTTTTAGAACACTTTTTCACTCTCATATTATACGACTTTTTATATTTACTTTAGGGGAACAATTTTCTACATCTAAAGAAAAAGGCAAAATATAGTCTTTGATCAAGCATTGCATGCTTTTTTGCTTGTAATTGCAACTAATATGTAGAACAAGAAGAACTATCTCAATATTTTACAAATAAACTCCATTAGACAAATGAATCTCCTAAAATTAAATGCATATGAAGAATAACGAAATAATAAAAGGATACATAAAACATGACGAAATAATAAATGCACATGAAACATAAAAGCATGTATGGTCAACACAATGGAATGCTAAATCCAATCATTCAAACACCTTATCAAAAATCTATTAAATTCATTCCAAATTAGGAAGATAACTTACCTTACTCAATTCGAATCACCCATAATTTAATAGCTCTCACTTCTCCGATAGCATACATAAAAGTTTCATAAAAGCCTACTCCTTTGTTATTCTTTATCTCAAAACTTTGCCTCCCCTCCTTTGATGTGATGCTAAGGTTTTTCTTGTGTTTTTATCTTTATTTTCATTTAGAAATGTTAAGTTTAATGAGGAGATGACAAAACTCTGACATTTTGTTATTTCTTTCTTAAGAAAAACTCTGACATTTTGTTATTTCTTTCTTAAGGTTTTTAGGTCAACAATATATTTCTCATTCAAAACTCATTACAACTTTATACATTACCATAATGGTGGATCATATATTATGAACTAATTATATTAGTGAAATGAAGTTTTTAAAATAATTCAAAACTCATTACAGCTTTATACATTACCATAATGGTGGATCATATATTATGAACTAATTATATTGGTGAAATAAAGTTTTTAAAATAATATTTTAAAATTTTCAAGGTTTAGTTAGAAAAGGTGAGAGTTCAGGTACCTGTTCACACTTGTCCTTAAAGTTAGAAGACCAATGTAAACCTTTTTTTTTCTTTCAAAAATATGTATGTTTTAATGGTTTTAGGTCATGTGCTTTTATATACTTATTTACAAATTATAATTACATTAAAAAAGAAAAATATTATATTAATTTTTAAAATTTGAGGTGTGCCTCATAGTTTTAACTAGTTTTGCCATAATGAGAATCAAGATAAGCCTTACAATTTTTATTAAAAGAAAATTAATAAAAATTCATTATAAAGGTAACATATAACTGCCTTATAATTTACTAAAATTTTCGAAAATATCTTATAGTATAATTATAAAGGTATTCACACTTAATAAATAAGTACACTTAATTTATTAAATATTTAATTTAAATACTAGATTGATTTTAGACTCTTTTTTAAATGAACCCTAATATTTTTTTTAAATTTTATTTTAAACTTAAAATTCAATTTGTTATATTGTGTAATATATTCGTTCTAAAATTTTCTAATATGGTGATCATATGTTGTCTTGAGTAAGAAATTTTCTTCTTTATTGTTAATAATATTTTTTAAAAGTTAGTCTTATTGAATAATAAAACTTCTTTATACGCTCCCATCAAGGGACATATTTGAGGTTGAATGAATGTCCAAAGCACACAAAAGACAAAGCTACCTTTAAAAAAATATGGAAGTATGTGTAACCAAATTCCATCATTGCCCTTTAGTAACATCACTAGATGGAAAGATATTTTTAGCTCTAAATGTAAGCGTGTTGAAAGATAGAATATCAAAGTGGGAGAGTACACTCATAGGCCTTTCCAGGACAATAGGGCTTCAAATCCAGCTATAATGCGTTGACCTAATTTCATTAGAGGAATATATGGTCGTAAGAGGTGATATGGAATGTTGAAAGCATGTTTTTGTTTTAGCTTTCCTACTTAAAATCATCCTATAAAGTAATAGAAAATGGACCTAAAACTTTAATTCCAAACCCATTTTGCTGTAGTCATGGAAATTAGGGATTAAAATATTAGATCTCAGAAAAAATCAAGTGTTTATATGGATAAATATATACAACATGCCTTTAGAGTATTCGATAATAGATTGATTGAGCCATCTACCCAGCTATATAGGTAAGTCATTATGCATAAATGAGTCCACCGCCACAATTAAAGACAATAAATTATGATAAGGTATCTTTACTAACTAAGGTCAACAAATAATTACTAGGAACTATTCCATTATCGAGGTTACATAAAGCTAATAATTTCTTTTGAAGGCTATGTGTTAGTCAACTACAGTTAGAGACCAACAGAGGTAACCCTAAATTAGGTGTGGAAACCAGTTGACAAGACTTATAGAATTGGAACTTATTCAGAACTCAATCAGCTAGGGAAATCTTTCAATGAAGCTACTTTTGGGATAGAAACATAAGTAACAAGTGTGCATCAAAGTGAAGGAGTAATTAAACAAGAAGGGGGAAACCTTATAGCTTTAATACAGGTGAAGAATGTCACAAATGAGCATAATAATGTGAACACAGAGGCAACACATCTTCATATTGCAGATTCTGAGGAGAAAATTAGATCAATCAATAAGAAAGCAAAAGCAACACACAATTCTTTTAAGTACTCATTAGTTGATTTAGAGGAAAAAGCATATGAGGATTAGGAAGCTAGCCCATAAATTCCCAAAGAGTATAGTAAAGCAAAACAAGAGCAATCCTCATAACCACATTCATGTAAAAGGAGGAAAGCTTTCAAAGAGTGACTAAAAAAGGATACAAAACGAAGAAGGAAGCACCAAATAAGAAAATCAAATGAACATACTAGCATGGAATATAAGAGGGCTCAATAACATATAAATATCATGTGATGGTATATTTTGTGAAGGAATATGACTGAGATAAGTTTTAATCTTATAAACCCTCAATATTTTACAAGCTCACAGTTCGTAGCATAATATTAAAGATGTCAATTCCACAAGGAGGGAGAATAATCTAAATCCTAAAAAATCTAAGGCTAAAAAGATATGAAACTGAGAATAAACAATGCCTTGGAAAGCAAATACGAGAATTTAATTCAACCAATTAAATCAGAAGTTAAACACGAAGGAATTAACAATTGAGCAATAAGCAAGTATAATGGAAATCAACTAAAGAATTTGCCAAGTTATGAGAAAGGGGATTTTACCTATTATTAATGCTAACCTAGTTGATTATGTGTTAGTGGGGTGTTAGTTCTAGATGATCCTAGGGCTAATTACTCTCTCTCTAATTATAATCATTAAACCCTAATTAGATTATGAAATTTGTAATCTCTCAATTAACAAAAGACTCACAATCCTAGTTAGATCTACAGAACTCTAATAAACTATTGAGTTTTACATGGGATCTCTCTCCGAACAATTACCGATGCGATTAGTTATAAGTTCTATTAAATTGCCTAACTCTCATTAATCTAATCCAATCATTTTTTATCCGGTTCACTCTATTAGTTTATTACTGAATTATATAAGAAATACAATAAATCACAATACCTAAATCAAATAACACAAAATCAACTCAGATAACATTAAATCAAAATAAAATCTCAAAGGAGAATTAGAACATCATAATCATTATACCATCTATCATTATACAATCTATCCGAACTTTAGACATGAATAAAATTGAAACGAAAAGGAAATAGAAAGTTAGAATGGACGATCTGGGAAGGCAGCAGCATCGAAAAGCCTTTTGATCTGGGAAGCATATCGAGACTGTTTCTTCTTTCTCCTTCTTCCTCTTCCTTCTTCTTTCTCTCTCTTGATATTCACTCTTTAGGGTTTCAAGTGTGGCTGAATGAAGACTCCCTTTTTCTACTCACCACCTTTTCTTCTTATAGGGTTTTCTATTTAGGGTAACCCAGGGTCTTTTTCAGGGTCTGAAAAGATAGAAAAGTCCCTCGAAAACTTGAGTCTAGAAGTGTCCCCGTATTTATCCCAACACTAGCCATGATTGTGACCTATATGACACAATTATGGCCCATGAGTAAGCTCTCTGTCACGATTATGGCATGCAGGCCACAATCGTAGGCCAATCTTGATGCTTTTATCATGATCGTAGCCTGCAATCGTGGCCTATATGACATGATCGTGGCCCTTGAGTAAGCTCTCTGTCACGACCATAGCATGTAAGCCATGATCGTGGGCCAATCCTGGCGCTTCAATCATGATCGTAGCCTGCCTGCTATGATCGTGGGTTGTATTATGGCCCAAGTTCCCTACAAAACTCCTTCGTTCTTCGATATTGACCATAAAATACTAGCCAACACATCAAGACACCTTAAAAACATAATATTTAAGCTCAAAAGCTTGTACTAACCCATAAAACACTTAAAACACAAATAATTAACAAACTAACACAATTCTAAGCAAAACTCATACTAAATGATCGAATTAATAAATAAACACATATCAAACTATGCCCTAAAGCATGATGCAATTTACACTTATCAACAACAAAAAAGTGTTTGTAAATTTTAAATGAATAACTATTCCGCTAGAATTCGAGTTATGAGTAGAGCTAGTGACATTCCAACTAAGCAACTTTTTAAAAACATGACTTAGTCGAGTAATTGAATCGACATTCATCACCAATGTTTGCCTCCATGTAAAAAGACCAAGTCCATATCCACAAAAAGTAAAAAAAAGAATTTTTTTAATAAAAACCTACCGAACTCGTAAGTAGCTTAACTTTTTCATCAAAACATACTTAGGATTAGTTACAAAGTTTGATTGACCAAATAATTATTAATGTGTGTGTACAATTGAAAGGGGTTAATAAACTTGACATTTAAGTTTTGATTTATATGTATATTTAGTCCAGAGTTCCTAGATGCAGATTTTGCATGTTAATAATTTAGAATAACTTGAATGATTGTGTTTAGAGTTAAATTTGTTTCGTGTAGTTGAAGTCATTGCCTCATTATTGCATTATGTGCTTTGTGCTTTTGTGTTGTCTGTTATTTTGTTTGCTTGAGGACAAGCAAATATTTAAGTGTGGGGATATTGATAAGTGTAAATTGTATCATGTTTTAAGGCATAGTTTGGTATGTGTTTAGTCGTTAATTTGATCATTTAGTATGTGTTTAGGTTAAAATTGTATTAGCTTGTTAATTATTTGTGTTTTTAAGTGTTTTATGGGTTACTACAAGCTTTTGAGCTTCAATATTATATTTTTGAGGTCCCTTGATATGTTTGATAGTGTTTTAGGGTCAATATCGAAGAACAAAGGAGTTTCGGAGGGAACCTAGGCCATAACACAAACCTATGATCGTGGCATGCCACGATTGGCCCACGATCCTGGCATGCCACGATCGTGGCCTGCATGCCACGATCGTGACAGAGACCTTACTCAAGGGCCACAATCGTGTCATATAGGCCACAATTGTGGCCAACTTCAGGACATATTTGATCCGGTGTTTGATGTGTGTAATTTTCAATAATACCCTCGATAATCCACAAGCACACGATTCATTAGCCTAGTACTTAAGTTGTCGATCCCGTGAGGAGGGATAACCTAATCCTAAAATCTAAGGCGAGAACAAGTCATAGAAATTCAAAATGTAACGAAACTAAAACAAGAATTCAATTCAACCAATCAAATCAAATCAAGAATCAATCACGAAAATATTAATAATTCAGCAGCTGCAACACACACCCAAGAATTAACCTAATAAAATTACCAATTGAGAGAAAGATAATTTTACCTATCCTTAACGCTAACCTAATTGATTATGAATTACTGGATTGTTGGTTCTTAACGATCCTAGGGTTGATTACTCTCTCTCAAGTTATAATCATTGACCCTAAATTTTAAACCCTAATCAAATTATAGAAGTTGCTATCTCTCAATTAACAACCAATCCAAAACCCTAATTAGTTCTGAAGTTGTCTAATAAACTATTGGAAACTTATACAAGATCCCTCTTCATATAATTTAATGATTTGATTTAATTTTTGTTCTATTAAATCACCTAACTCTTGTTAGCCTAATTTAATTATTTTTCATTCAATTCACCCTCTCAATTTATTATCAAATTATGCACTTCTAGAATTAAACCACAACAATTCTAATAACACATAAACAATCAAATTTCATTAATTCAAAGATAAAACTCTGAAGGGGAGTTTAGAACATCTCAACATTCAAAAATCCTATCGTCAAACTATTATTCCCAATTCTATACAATAATAAAATTGAAAATAAACATGAAATACGATTTGAATGGATGATGGGAGACAGCGATGTCAAAAAACTCATGATCTGAGAAGTACGTCAAGTCAGCTTCTTTTCCACTCCTCTCTTCCTTCTTCTCTTTCTCAATCTCTCGATGAATTCTCTCTAGAGTTTCTCAAAAGTGGCTGATTCAAAAGTTTTTTTATTCCTCTTTGTCTTGTTTTCTAAATATCCTTTCTATTCTAAGTAGCCCTAGAGTTTTCTCATAGTCCGAAAGGTTTAAAAAAATCCCTTGAAACTTGACATTTTTGAGTGTCTACGCATCTGTCTGACAGAGGCCACAATCATAGGCAACATCTGAGCTTTCTGTTACAATCGTGGCATGTAGGCCATAATTGTGGGCTATGTACTGGGCTTCTTTTATGATTGTAGGCCAACTTTGGTGCTTCTATCACAATCGTAGTATGTTGTGTCACGATCGTGGGCCTTTGTTTTATCCCGAATGTAAACACATCAAGGTACCTTAAAAACATAATATTTAAGCTCAAAAACTTGTACTAACCTATAAAAACACTTTAACACAAATAATTAACAAACTAACACAATTATAACCTAAACTCATACTAAACAATTGAATTAACAATTAAATACATATCAAACTAAGCCCTAAAATATGATCCAATTTACACTTATCAACATCCCCACACTTAAATGTTTGCTTGTCTTGAAGTAAACAAAACAAAAAACACACAAAATCACAAAGCACACAATGCAATAATGAGATCATGGCTTCAACTTCATGAAATAAATTTAACTTTAAACAAAATCTTTCAAGTTATTTTAAATCATTAATGATAAGTGTGAATTGCATCATGTTTTAAGGTTTATTTTATTATCTATTTAAGTGTTAATTTAATCATTTAGTATGTGTTTAGTCTAGAATTGTGTTAGTTTGTTAACTAATTGTGCTTAAGTGTTTTTATAGGTTAGTCAAGTCTTTGAGCTTAATTATTATGCCTTTGAGGTACAGTGATGTGTTTATTCGTATTCCAGGGTCAATAGCAAAGAACGGAGAAAGTTTTAGAGACACTTAGGCTAAAACAATGCCCCATGATCATGGTATATTGGAAGAATTCTAGAGTGAGCTCCTAGTATACAAGATATTGGAAGTGTATAAACTTCGCCCACCGAATTCTTTCTGCTAGGTTCTCTACCCTATCTCACAATTCTAGCTTATCAAGTGTATCAAAATCAAAATACTTCGGGACTATAATTTGTTTAGCATTAAGAGATTGGAAATGAATAACTTCCTCATCTGTGTTGATCGGGAAGGGTGTTCTGATGTTTGTTGTCATGTTCCTTTACCCTCATCTCGAGAGTTAGTTTCGTCCAGATGATTGATTGCGCTTTGCTGACTGTATAATGTGTGGTATACTAGCTTGCAAGTAGGTAGAAGTTGGAGGAGACTGGAAGTTTGGAATTTGGCTAAAGAGAAGTAAGAGTGTCTGGAGGTTATAAACTTAGAGAGATAAAGTTAAAATGAAACTGAGTGAAAAAGTGAAGTAAGAAATGAATATATAGGTGAATGGAGGGTAAAATGGTAAAAAAGAAACTAAAATTTGCATATCCAATTTTAACCTACCTTAGGCCACGATTGTGGCCTGTAATATCTCTACCAATTTTTGATTTTTTTCTTTCGTCCTTCTACAGTTCTCGAAATCACTTCTTAATTCTTTATAGCTCTTTCACCTCTCTTTTGCTTACTTCCTTGATCATCTAATTCATGTTGAAGTCTTATACCTTCTTGCTTTTATTTGGAAATGAAAATAACCTAACTACAGAATTCAAACTATCTAAAAAATCAAAGGAAATAACATGAAATTAATAATCCATGAGCTGACTGAGAGGCACAGCTGAATGCACACTTCCTTCCTGGCTTATTGAATTGAAAACTGAAAAGCACAAGTGCAGTTAAAAAAAGCTATTCCAGATTGCCTCCCATGCAACACTTCTTTTAACGTTAGTAGCTCGATGATCTTCTTATACTCAAGGTGGTTCAAATGAATAGTGCAATGGTAGCGTAGTCATGGATCTTACCATTTGCACATGAGCTACCATGTCTTAGGTTTCACCTTCCTTCTGCATCACCTTCCTTCCCCTTCTCCTCTGCAATCATTTCTTTTTAAATGCATTCCTAGGATTCTCAATATATTCCCATTATTCTCGAGGTTTGGTTTCATTGATGTTAGCCAGAGGTAAGGGAGAACTATTATCTTTCTTTGACATAGTAAAGGTTATTTGGTTATCTCTGACACTTAGAGTTAGTTCACCCCAATCAACGTCAATTATTGAGCTGACAATAGCCAAGAATGTTCATCCAAGGAACATAGGAGTTTTCACATCTTCTCCAATATCTAATATGAAAAAGTCTGTGGGGAAGGTAAAAATATCAATCTACACTTGGGCATCCTTAATAATCCCTTTTGACCGATGAACTTTTCTGTCTGTCGTCTTCGCTAATATCTTTGTCGGTTCTAACTCTCTTAAGCTCCAATTTTTAACTAAAGGTATAGGGCATCATATTGATACTCGCTCCTAAATCTGTGAGTGCCCTATCTATGTTGACTCCATTGATACTTCAGGGAATGTAAAAATCCCCTGGATTCTCCTTCTTTTGTGCTAAATTAGGGTTTTCTTCTGCTATGCACTCCTTAACCTTCTTCTTGTTTGATTCCTTTACTGTGAGCCTCATTTGTAGATGTTTCGTTATGTCCTCAACTTTGTTTAATTCAACCTTCTTAGAATTCCTCATCATCCTACTTGAAATTGACTTCTGCTAAGCTAGAATAGGGTATAAAAATTTAGGTCGAGGTTCTTTGATTGGCTTAATTACGAGCTCACTTAGAAGGAATTCAATGATTACTTGTCCTTATCCCTTATCTCCTTCTCTATTGGTGTGTTTTTCTTTTCTTGGGTCTGAATAATGGTGATGATCTATTCCTTTATAGACTCGGTATTGCTTGGAATCCTGCATTTCTAATAGAAATACCCTCTGCTAGTTGACTTCCTTGGACTTCCAAATTGTGTAGAGGAGAGGTGTGGTTCTTAGTGATGTACTCGAATTTGCTTTCAAGCCCTCTATGTGCATCCCCCATACCTCCAATTTTGTCTAAAATCCTATCCAACTTGGATTCCATTGAGCTTAGTTTATCTTATTGGAAGCCTGGCTGTCCTTGAGGTCTGAACTGTCCTTCAGCATTGTTCATCCACGAGAAGTTAGGGTGATTCTTCCACTTTGGGTTGTATGTGTTGGAGTAAGGATTGTTTCCCCTCCTCGTCCATATTGAGCTCCCGTATAATTAACTTGCTTTAAATCACTTTCCTTAATCAAGAGACAGTCCATTATATCATGGTCCATCTATGCACAGAGTTCACACTTTAGTTGCACAGCTTTTACCGAAGCTGAGGATGAAGTCTTCATATTGTTGAGTTGTCGAGTCAAGTTATTAATTTTAGCTTGCATCTTTATCATTTGATCAAGAGCTACAATTCCTTTTTGTTCTAGAAAAGTAGTGGTTTGTCTACTCCACTTATTCTTCCATAGGTAACTGTTACTTGCCATCTTCTCTATCAACTTTTTGCTTTATCTATTGTCTATCTCATCAATGATCCTCTTGAAGCTACGCCAATTATGCCTCTTATATATGGGGTTACTCCATTATAGAATTTTTGCAATATGAATTCCTTGGGTAAGTTATGGTGTGGGCAGTTCTATTGTAAATCCTTATATCTTTCCTACGCTTCATAGATTAAGTCCCCATCACTTTGCTAGAAGTTAGTAACCCCCTTAATAATCTTTGTGCTCTTGGTAAAGGGAAAATACTTGTCTAAAAGGTCACAAACTAGTTGATCTCACATTGTGACATTGGTTAGATTAAGAGAATGGTATCAAGCTTTTGCTCTATCTCTAAGTATAAAAAGAAAAAGCCTAATTCTTACAGCTTCCGACATCTGATGATACCGAAAGTTATCACAGATTTTAAGGAAGTTCACTATATTTGCATTGGGATTTTCATTCATTAATCCATAAAATTGCACGTTCTGTTGAAGCATGTTTAAGAGGCTAGTTTAATTTCGAAAGATGTTGCTTATCCCTAGTTAGCCGTAATGAACCCTGATCTAGGAATAGAAAGAACCAAAAATAAAAAATAAAAAATAACGCCTTAAATTAAAGAATTAAACTAATTGTCTCCCCGGTAATGGCGCCAAAAAAATTGATCGGGTGTTTGATGTGTGTAAGTTTTAATAATACCCCCAATAATCTACAAGCGCATGGTTCGTTAATGTAGTACCTAAGGTGTCAATCTCACAAAGAGGGATAAACTAATCCTAAAATCTAAGGCCAGAACAAATAGCATAAATTCAAAATGTAATGAAACTAAAACAAGAATTCAATTCTATCAATCAAATCAAATCAAGAATCAATCACCAAAATATTAATAATTCAGCAGTTGCAACACTCACCCAAGAGTCAACCTAAGGAAATTACTAATTAAGAGAAAGGGAATTTTACCTATCCTTAATGCTAATATAATTGATTATGAATTACTGGATTGTTGGTTCTAGAAGATCCTAGGGTTGATTACTCTCTCTCTCGAGTTATAACCATTAACCCCAAAATTATAAACTCTAATCAGATTATGGAAGTTGCAATCTCTTAATTAACAACCTATCCAAAATCCTAATTAGTTTTGAAGTTGTCTAATAAACTATCGAAAACCTATGCAAGATCTCTTTTCGCACAATTTACCGATTTGATTTAATTCTTGTTCTATTAAATCACCTAACTTTAGTTAGCCTAATTTAATTATTTTCATTTGATTCACCCTTTCAGTTTATTATTGAATTATGCACTTCTAGAATTAAACCACAACAAATCCAATAACACATAAACAATCAAATTTCATTAATTCAAAGATAAAACTCCGAAAGTGAGTTTATAACATCTCAATATTCAAAAATCCTATCATCAAACTATTATTCCCAATTCTGTACAATAATAAAATTGAAAATAAATAGAAAATACAATATGAACGGATGATGGGAGGCAACAATGTCGAGAAACTCCTGATCTGGGAAGTATGTTGAGTCAACTTCTTCTCCACTTTTCTCTTCCTTCTTCTCTTTCTCCATCTCTTAATAAATTCTCTCTAGGGTTTCTCAAAAATGTCTGACGCAAAAGCTTTTGTTCTGTCTCTTTGTCCTGTTCTTTAAATATCCTTTGTGTTATGAGCAACTCTATGGTTTTTTAGGGGTCTGAAAGGTCCAAAAATCCCTCAAAACTTGTCGTTTTTCAATGTCTACACGTCTACCCAACACAGGCCACATTTGAGCCTTCCATCATGATCGTGGGCCATGTCTTGGGCTTCTATCACGATCGTGGCATGTAGGCCATGATCATGGGCTAACTCTGGTACTTTTGTCAAGATCGTAGTATGTTATGTCACAATCATAGGCTATTGTTTAGGCCTGAATGTCTCTGAAACTTCTTTGTTCTTTAATGTTGACCCTGAAACACTAACAAACACATCAAGGTACCTTTAAAATATAATATTTAAGCTCAAAGACTTGTACTAACCCATAAAAATGCTTAAACATAAATAATTAACAAACTAACACAGTTATAACCTAACATATACTAAACGATTAAATTAACAATTAAACACATATCAAACTAAGCCCTAAAACATGATGCAAGTTACACTTATCAAAACACGAGGACACTTTCAAACTTAAGTTTTCAAGGGACTTTTTGGTCTTTTTGGACCCTAAAAAAGACCCTAGGTTATCCTAAATGAAAAACCTTATAAGAAGAAAATGTGGTGAGTAGAAAAGGGGAGTCTTCATTCAACCTCACTTGAAATCTTAAAGAGAGAATATCGAGAGAGAGAAAGAAGAAGAGAAGGAAGAGGAAGAGGAAGAGGAATAAGGAGGAAGAAAAAGCAATCTCGACGTGCTTTCCAAATCAGAAGGCTTTCTGATGCTACTAACTTCCCAAATCATCCATTCTAAGTTTCTATTTCCTTTTTGTTTCAATTTTGTTAATATATAAAGTTAGGATGGATTGTATGATGATAGATGGTCGAATGATGATGATGTTCTAACTCTCCTTTAGGATTTTATTTTGATTTAATGTTATTCGAGTTGATTTTGCGTTATTTGAATTTAGTATTGTTATTTGTTGCATTTCTTACATAATTCGGTAATAAACTGATAGGGTGAACCGAATAAAAAATGTTTGGATCGAATTAATGAGAGTTAGATGATTCAATAGAACCCGTAACTAATCATATCGGTAATTATGCAGAGAGAGATCTTGCATGAGAATCGATAGTTTATTAAAGTGCTTTAGATCCATTTAGGGTTGTGAGTCTTTTGTTAATTGAGAGATTACAAATTTCATAATCCAATTAGAGTTTACTGGTTATAATTCGAGAGAGAGTAATCAGCCATAGGATTGTCTAGAACTAACATCCCATCACATAATTAGCTAGGTTAGCATTAATGATAGGTAAAATCCTCTTTCTCATAACTTGGTAAATTCTTTTATTGATTTCCATTGTGCTTGCTTGTTGCTTGATTATTAATTCCTTCATGTTTAAGTTATGATTTAATTGTTTGAATTCAATTCTCATATTTACTTTCCGAAGCATTGTTTATTTTTATTCTCATATCTTTTTAGCCTTAGATATTTTTAGGACTTAAGATCAAGAAAGATATGTCAGACTTGGCCCTTACTGAGGTAGTGGCTAGAAATAGAAAAGTATGGCATGATCGGATAAAGGTAAAGGATAACCTTTAACATTCACCAAAATAATTGAGTAAGTTATTAAGAGAGGTCTACTTTACTACTCGCGCTACGTAGGTACTGCATAGGAGACGAACAACCCTATGTCCTTTCTGTCTTTTTTAGTGGTAAGGCTTAGACAAGAATTTCAGGCCTACAACTTGGCTTTTCGAGACAGGTGTATGGGAAAAGATCTCACAAGGCCGTCTGAAACCATATGATTGTCATAGCCTCAAGGTTTCTGAGCAAGGATGCTAGCTTGAATAAAGACAAGACGAGTCAGACTTGACAGCTTATCAGATACTAGTAGATCTGGACACCATATCAGGTATATCTTTTGTTTATATTTTTAGTTTTCAGGTACTAGCAGATCTGGACACCATATCAGGTATATCCTTTGGTTATTTATTTTTATGTATTTATTGTACTGTTATTTTCATAATTTTTTAGCTCGCAAGTTTTACCTATTTACTCTTTAACCTGCATCACTCCTTTATTATCACATTTGTATTGTGAGTCTACCAAAAATAGCCTCTCTACTATGTAGGGATAAGGCTGTGTACTATTAGATCTCCCCTGACCCCGCTTTATTGCGGGATTTCAGACTGGATGTGATGATGATGATGATGATAGATTATTCTCCCTCCTTGTGGGATTGACACCTTTAATATTACGCTACGAACCGTGCACTTGTAGAATATTGAGGGTTTATAAGATTAAAACTTACCCCAATCAAGTTTTTAGTGTTGTTGCTGGGGAGGTGCATAATTCGTTTAATTCTTGTAGTCTAAGGCATTTCACTATCTTTTGTGATTGTGGTACCTAATCACAAGAAGGAAAAAAAGTGTAGGAAGTTTAGGCAAAAGTCGAAAACACATTGATTTGGACATCACAAGGCGGCGATGAAGAATCCAGAAAATTAGATATCAAGAAGAGATTAAAAAAATGATCATGGAGGATATATACTACAGAGAAAAGGACTCTTGTGGATTTCAATGAGCCCCAATTTAGTTGGAGAAATCATCATCCTCCTATAAACACGTACACTTTGGGGTGGCAGAACCACCCAAATTTCTATTAGTCTAATATTGTAAGTACTCATATGGGACATCAAAATCTATTAGGATTTTAGCAAGATGAGCCTAGTTCATGGGATTCAAAATTGGAGAAAATCATGGACATGCTAACAGACATGGAAGAGACCTAGAAGAGACTGAAAGAGCAATTTGATCAACTAACAGAAAATTATACCTTTTCTATTCACAACCTGAAGATTCAAGTAAGATAACTTTCTCGTGATTTTTGTAAGAGAAGTGTGGAAGACTCTCTGAGCAATATGGAATTACATCAATGAGAGCAATATGAGGCTATCATACTTAGAAATGGGGAAGAGCAAGAAAAACCAGTAGGAAATCAAGAAAAACCAGCAAGAAATCAAGTTGAACCCCATCTTGTCTAGGACTAAGAGATGAAAAAAGATGATGAAGAAAAGAATGCAAACCCTCCTTATTATTCCCTAGATCTTGGTATACCATGCTTGAATGTCGAAAAAACTTCAGTAGATGTCCATTAAGAGGACCTCATCATTCAAATTGGTGATGACCAAGTGACATTCAATATGAATGATGTATTAAAGAATCCGGAGGAGGGCGAATCATTCAGAAAAAATTGATGTGCTCGAATCCTTAAAGTAACGAGAGGATGAAGAACAGTTGACAATGGACATCAAGTTTGAAGAAGCTATGGAAATCACTCTTCAAGAAGCTAAAGAAGAAGAGGAGATAAGGAACGAAGAACCAAGAAGAGAAAAACTCACCCTCTTATCAGGCAAACTGCTAGATTCTATGGAAGATTTGAGGAGTTTTATTATTCCCTGTTTTGTTAACAGTTCACTCGAAAAAGGACATTATTGAGCTTAATTGATTTTCATAATTTTTTGAATATTGTCCTTCTGATCATTTTCTAATTTCTAGCTTACTTATATGCTGCAAAACTAATGTTGAACGAAAAACGTGGAAGTAAGACACTCATAATTGATCCCAACTGAGTTTCCAATGATGCAAGGTCATTAATCAACACATTTAGTAGTTAGATTTAAATTGTTGTGTTTAGTTAGATTTGTTTTGAAATTTAAATAAGATTTTAATGATTTGATTTCAACAATCTCGAGCGTCAAGTGGATTTGGTCTCAACAGCTCACCATCATCACCTTCGTTACCATAAGGTTTTGTTTCTACCTTTTTCTTTTAAATTTAGTCTTTATTTTGGCTTATTTTATTTTATGGTATTTCTTTCCGTGTGTTTTTGTTTGTCTCCTTCTCATATTGAAGATAATGTGTTGTTTAAGTGTGGGGGGTTGTGTGCTTTGCCTTGAGTGTGAATTTTGCATATTGTTATGTTAGTGTGTTTAGGTTATATATTGTGAATTGTGTGAATTTATCGATGGCTTAGATGGAACGAAATCAATTTAATTTTGAACATAATCTATTAGGTTGTGAAAAGTCATTAGCTCGCGAAATTAGTGATTTGGGTTCTTTGGCTAAAACATGCAAGTTAATTAGAATTCAGTGTTAGTTTATCACCCTATAAGTTGTCACATTTATTCATAAGTTTAGGTATTTTGACTAAGTAGCTTTGCTAGTATTCTTTTCATGAAAACGAGTAGCTAAAACAACAAGGTAGGCAGTAACTAAAAAAATTGTCTTCCGTAGCTAATTGAGAAAGTGATGTAGTCGAGTAACCGGATCGACACGCATCACAAATGTGTGCCTTCGCGTCAAAAGTATATAATGACATTCTAACCAACCAACTAACTAAAAACATGAATTAGTCAAGTAATCGGATCGACATTCATCACGAATGTTTGCCTCCATGTAAAAAGACTAGGTCCATATCCATAAAAAGTAAGACAAGCCTTTCATCATTGGCCTTTTAAAAACAAATTCAAAGAGAATAAGTGAAATAGTTTAAAAATTATAAGAAAAAAAGGCCTATCATCCCCAATTATTCTAAACACTACAATGGAAGCATCATTGTGTTATATAATCCTTAAATAGTTGAAGTATCATCAGTTGGAATTAAAGAACAACTCATTCATCTTTAAGCTCAAATAAAGAATAGCACAATAAGGTTCTTTCTAACCTTTGTACATGATTTAAGTTTTGCTTTTCAAACAAACTCTTTGTGTAAAAATATTGAGAAGATAAGAAGCTTTATAGATGAATCATAACTAATTATAGGAGACTTCAATTGTATGATGGACATATCAGAGCTGAAGGCAATTTCAATGCTAAGAATCACTCGATTAAGTTATTGAAATATTGTTGTAATGCTTAAATCGTAGGCCTCAAATTGAAAGGGTTGCTTTATATATGGAACAATAAGTAGGAAGGTAGGTTTTTCAAGAGGAAAAAACTTTACAGAGCACTAATAAGTAGTCAATGGTTAGACACATTCACTGAAAGCAAAGCCAGCTTTCATAGTCATCTTCTATTGGATAACTACCCATTCTAGTTCAAAACATGTTTAATCCACAAATTAGAAGACATCCCTTTCACTTCAGTAATTATTGATAAATGATTAATAAACTATGTTTTTATGCCTATTTTTAGTTTGTTTTGCTTATTGTTTGATAGATTTATGTTGTTTTGGTATTTACTTTATTTTTGGTGTGTTTTTAGTGTAACATCCCGTTTCCAGAGAACGGGTCGGACCAAAGAAACGGGTCCAGATGTGGTAAATTACCACATCTCATG